>QODF01000004.1:15077-72577 GCA_024372805.1 Oostethus manadensis | reverse complement strand
TGCCCGAGCCACCTCAACTGGCTCCTCTCGATGTGAAGGAGCAGCGGCTCTACTCTGAGCTCCTCCCGGAAGGCCGAGCTCCTCACCCTATCTCTTAGGGTGAGTCCAGCCACCCTACGAAGGAAACTCATTTCCGCCGCTTGTATCCGCGATCTTGTTCTTTCGGTCATGACCCATAACTCATGACCATAGGTGGGGGTGGGAACGTAGATCGATCGGTAAACAGAGAGCTTTGCCTTCCGGGCTCTTCACCGCGACGGTCCGGTACAGCGACCGCATTACTGCGGACGCTGCACCGATCTGTCTGTCGATCTCACGCTCCAACCTTCCCTCACTCGTGAACAAGAACCCGAGATACTTGAACTCCTCCACTTGAGGCAAGACCTCACTCCCAACCCGGAGGGTACAGTGCACCCGTTTCCGACTTAGAACCATGGCCTCGGATTTGGAGGTGCTGAGTCTCATCCCAGAAGCTTCACACTCAGCTGCAAACCGCTCCAGTAAACGCTGAAGGTCACAGCCTGATGAGGCCATAAGGACCACATCGTCTGCAAATAGCAGAGACGAGATCCTAAGGTCACCAAGCTGGACTCCCTCAACACCTTGACTGCGCCTAGAAATTCTGTCAATGAAGATTATGAACAGAATCGGTGACAAAGGGCAGCCTTGGCGGAGGCCAACGTTCACCGGAAACAAGCTTGACTTACTGCTGGCAATGCGAACCAGGCTCCTGCTTCGATTGTACAAGGACCGAATGGCACGTAGTAGCGGGCCATCAATCCCGTACTCCCGGAGCACCCCCCACAGGACACCACGAGGGACACAGTGGAATGCCTTTTCCAGATCTACAAAGCACATGTAGATCGGTTGGGCAAACTCCCACATACCCTGGAGTACCTTTGCAAGGGTGTAGAGCTGGTCCAGTGTTCCGCGACCAGGACTAAAACCACATTGCAGCTCCAGTAACCGAGGTTCGACTAACGGTCGTGCCCTTCTCTCCAGCACCCTGGAGTAGACTTTCCCGGGAAGGCTGAGGAAAGAATGAAGTCAAAATATTAAAAGAAAAAAGATGTATTCTAATGAGGAAAAAGTTATAATTTGGAGGATAGTGTATTAATATGAGGAAACAATGTCAATTTAGTAGTATAAAGTTGAAATATTAGAGTAAAAAGACAAAATCGTATGGGGAATAGAAAAATCATAATTACAGGAAGTTGAAACAGCAGAAATGGGAAAAACAGCTAATTTACAATATTACAGTCAAAACATTAAGAGAAGAAGAAATGATATCATTTTAGAATCAAGAAGTTGAAATATTAAAGAAAACTATTTTTAAGTCATAATATTATGACAAACAAGTCAAAATAAAGTTGTTCTTTTTGGAAAATTAGGTTGGGTGTAACGTTATATTATTACGGAACTAGTTGATCGTAATAATAGGCCTTTTTCCTCTATTTGAAATGGTTGTTTTTCCTGTTTTTATGTTGGATTGAGTAATAACGTTTTCCAAAGTACACAGCTGAAGCATTTCCACATGTTAGAACGGCACATGTATGCATCTTTTTCGCTTCAATTTGACACGATATCTTTGACTTTGAACCCACTAATTAGCCCAGATTACCGCTAACGACCCCAGCGGCCACTTGGCTCAGTGTGACACCCTGCTGAATCGAGTTGGACATCCGGATGAAGGCAGTGAGAGTACAGAGTATTTCCTTAAGTGAGGAGACCACCTGCACGTTCCTAAGACCTTGAGACAGAGAGCAGACAGATCCTTTGATGTTGTAGTAACTTCCATTCTTGGCTATGCTATAGTTGCGCACTGAACTACCTCATATTTATGTAGTATACACCCCAACACCTTTCTTTTATATGTTAAAAACTAGTAATTTCAAGTTAAGTTAGTAAATTATTTTATTACATGTAAATAGCAAAGGCATATTAACGAGATTGTTACACACATGTTACACAAGTGGTGATATTAAGTGTTGACAGTTTATTTCAAGTCCTGCAGCTTCACTTACTGCTGCTGTTCTCGCCAGAACACTTTTGATTTTTAACTTGGTACTTATAAGAGAATCTTTCGTCACAAACACTGCAACTCAGCACTTTCTCACCCGTGTGCCTTCTTGTATGTGCCATTAAATTTGTGTTTCGAGTAAATCGTTTGCCACAGACTGAGCAGGGAAATGGTTTCTCGCCAGTGTGTCCTCGAATGTGTGTTTTCAGGCTTTGCCTTTGAGAGAATCTTTGACTGCACACTGAGCAACTAAAAGGTTTCTCCCCTGTGTGCCTCCTCATGTGTCGCACCAACGCCGAACTCTGACGAAAAGCTTTGCTGCAGATGGAGCAGGGAAATGGTTTCTGTCCGGTATGTGTTTTCATGTGACTTGTCAATTGTGCCTTGAAGGTTAAACTTTTCCCGCAAACTGAGCAGATGAAAGGTTTTTCACCCGTGTGTATTCTTGTGTGTTTAATCAATACCGAACTTTCATGGAATCCTTTGCTGCAAATTGAGCAGGAATATGGTTTTTCTCCAGTGTGGGTTCTTATGTGCCTTTTCAGGTAATCCTGTCGAGAGAATCTTTTCTTACACACTGAGCAAGCAAAAGGTTTTTCCCCGGTGTGACTTCTCATATGTCTTATCAAAAAGGCCTTGGCTGTAAAAGTTTTGTCACACTGAGAGCATTTCCAGTGTGTGTTGTCAGTGTGACATGTCAAACCAGCTTTAGAGTCTTCATCATCAGTGTCAGGAGACGTTGTGTCCTCACTGTATGATAGTGGGGCTAAAAGGTCATCTGCTTGTGATCCTCCACACTCTTGGCCTCCATTGGCTGTTTCTTTTTCATCTTCACTCTTCACAATGACGCGAATCCTTGGAAACGCCTCCAGTCCTTCAAGATGCTCTCCCGCTTGGCTGATGCTGCGTTCTTTGTCTTCCTCTTTAACGTGTGGGGGCTGTGGCTCCTCCTTCTCCACCCCAGAGCTCCACTCCTGCTGCTCAGGGGAAAGATCTTCTTCACTGACATCTACAGGACACAAGATGACAAACACACGCTTTACAAATAATTTAAATAAGTAAATTAAGACAGAATAGAAGTGGTTTTTGAGCGACGGTGTTTTATTAAACGTGTGTAGCTAAACAACCAATGACATTTTTTTTCCAAAGACAAGCTGCGACACAACGAAGGAAGTGCCGACGACCTTCAGAAAATGGTTGAACGGACATTTGTTGAAGAGGTTTTACATTGGATCCAAAAAAGGCTTCTTCATTTCAAAATTTCTCGGAAAGGAGTCTCCCTATTTATGTCTGTGGTGGGTGTGTCCCCTGCGGGTGGTCATAACATGGTTGTTGTTATTGTGGCTGGTAAGCGACCGTCTTGTTTCCCTGGTGGCAAAACGACTTGATAGTGGCCACTCTTCTGTTAAAAGAGACAATATTTGAATGCCCGTTGACAGCACCAAGTACCTTTATGTTATAATTATATTATAATATATGGTTATAATGTATATTATAATTAAGAGTATGGAGCGTGCACGACACACATAGCAGTCTGCAAGTGCAATGTACACTGTACAGAATGTACTTTTACACTCTCCTGTGTTGGGTTGCTTGGTCTCTCGACTGTGGATGGTCATTGCACTCCTCACTGCATAAACAACATTGCTGAATTTCTTCTCCAGATTTTGTCCTTGGGGTGAACCATCTTTTGCGTGAGGGTGTCGGTGGGTTTGAAATGCATGCATTTATGTCAAAAAGGACTTCTTTAAAAGGCCGGAGATTGATCACCGGAGCCATAAACGGGGAGACCCCACACATGGAAATTTAGAACTGAAGAAACGATAGATAATCACATATCAAGTCACTAAACACGTGGGAGTGTGAATGACACAAACCTGCTTCGTGGGACACAACGTGACGCGCCTTGAAAACAGAGTCCAGTAGTTGACGTCGTCGCTCCTTCTCCTCTTTTGTTCCAGAAAGTTCCTCCTCGTGCTCTGCTGTCGTTCTGTCGCACATTCTCACCCAATCCCGGCGCTTTTCACGCACACTTGGTTTCTGCTTAGCGATGCGCTGACACCTTCCGCGTCGCTTTGTTGGTGGCTAGCGAATGAAGCTAGCCCGAGAAGCGGAGTGCGCTCATGCCAACGTGTCCGGATACAAACACGTATCAACGATGTCTACTCTACCGAACGAGATTTCGGTATGCGCGTGGATTAAGAACACGGTTCAACAACCGCCACGGGAACATCCAAACGCCATTTTATCTCCTTCAGTCTAGTTTTTTCCGGTGGCTACAACAGTACGATACTGCCACCTATCGGTGACTTTGGCTACCACGTCATCTTTTGGAACGTAGGCTGGAAGTCGTGGCTAAATATCATTGAATTATTTTGCCTTTAAGTTGTTGATCAGGATTAGAATTCTACCAAAACACCAACTATGGGCAAACTAAAAATATGCGTAATATTAGAAAATGCAACAATATCTTCAAAATAATTCAAGCAGTCCCTTTTATTACGTACACATGTTTGAGCAAAATAAAGTCACTCGTGCACAACAAGTCATCAAAAGAAAACCGTTGAAAACCCTCATTTATCCAACAATTGATTCCCTTTGTGGGAATGGACTCTTCTGATTCCTGACAAGCTTGGACTCTCAACGTCGGCTCTTCTGCGCATGACAGATCACGAGATAGCAGTAGCGTCATATCCAGGATGCTAGCTGCAGCGCGAGTACGCTGAAGAGTGATGAGGGTAGCAGGACGCTAATAAAAAAGGCAGTGTTTTTGTTTGTTCTATATTATGTATATATTTATGTTATACACGTGACAGGATAATATCGTCTCAGTGGGCGAGAAGCTTCTCGGGCTAGCTTAGCTTGCTAACAAAGAGACGCGGAAGTGATCAACACCGCCAAGGGGAGATCGAGTGTGAGGGTAAAGTGTTGTGATTGTGTGAAAATGTGTAAAGTAGAAATGCTGAGAGCGTTGGTGGATCAGCGACTGACTGCGGCCGTGGAAGAAATATTTGTGGTGTTGGAAAGAACCATAGCAGAGTACGAGGAGGAACTTTGTCGAACCAAAGAGGAGAACGAGCGACAACGTCAACTACTGGACGCTGTTTTCAAACAGCACCAATATAAACCCCGCAGAGCAGGTTGGTCCACTTCTTCCTCTCGCATGTATAGTCGTTTTCTATGTAATGTTGGTCATCTTGGACAAATTCCATCGTACCGTCCATTGTACTGGTAAAAAATATTTATTTGGAAGCCATAATAGCCACAGCTGCGTTACATATTTCCCATGAAACCCCTTTAAATGCTTTCTCTGACACCACAAATAGCGGCGCGGTGAACTATCTGGGGAGGCCTGAGATGCAAGGAGTACTTTCAATGTTGCCAACATGTACAAAATTATTGTACTCATCATCCAGTTTGACACATGAATACTCTTTTCTGCTTTTCTGCGCTAAATGTTGTTGCATTTTCCTGGTTTTAGTTCCAAGTTCAGTCTGTACAGTTTAGATAACTAAATAGAACATTTTTCAAGCATGGCCGAAAATAATTGAGAACCACTGGGTTTTCATTTTTCAGTATCTGGCCCTTTTCTGGAAAACGTGTGGACACCAGTGGTGGTGTTTTAATTTATTTGGGTGGAGAAAAAGCCTAATTTGGAGCCAAGGATGGACAGCGCCTGACTGTTTTTTGTATCGGTCAATATTGCTGCCTGCTGGGGACAACGGAGACACACCAATGACAAGGAAGCTTTGTTTTACTTTATTTCTAATCTGTGCTTGTCTTCTTGCGCCCTGCAGATGTCAGTGAAGAAGATCTTTCGCCTGAGCAGCAGGAATGGAGGGCCATGGCGGAGCAGGAGGAGCCACAACCCCCCAGCATTAAAGAGGAAGCGGAGGAGGCCGATATCTCCAGGTTGCACGTGATTAATGTCATTGTGAAGAGTGAAGATGATGAAGACAAAAGTGAAAGTGAGGAGAAGAGCAAGATGGAGCCTCCAAGCAGCAGTTCAACTGAACACATGACAACAGAGGCTGATAGAGACCACTCTGGAGGATCACAGGCAGACAACCTCTTAGCGCCGCTATCAGATAGTGACGACATGACGTCACACTCTCCTGACACTGACGATGAAGACCCTAAAGCTGATATGACGTGTCACGCTGACAACACACACTTTAAATGCTCCCAGTGTGACAAAACGTTTGGCAGGAAGAGAAATCTGAAAAGACACATGAGCATCCACACAGCAGAGAAACCGTTCGAGTGTTCAGTTTGTGGCAAAAGATTCCCCACAAAGGAACGTCTGACAGACCACACGAGAACTCACGAGAAACGGTTCATATGCACGGTGTGCGGCAAAGCGTTTTCTGGAGGTCACCATTTGAAAAGCCACACACGGACGCATACGGGAGAAAGACCGTTTGTGTGCTCAGTTTGTGGTCAAAGGTTTTCTCAAAAGTGCAGTTTGGACAAGCACACTGTCATGCACACCGGAGAGAAAGCTTTCAGTTGTAACTTCTGCGGTCAGAAATTCTGGCAGAAAGGCACTCTGACAAGACACACGAGAATACACACCGGAGAGAAACCTTTTTCCTGTTCAGTTTGCAACGAAGGTTTTTGTCATCGCTCGGCATTAATCAAACACATGATGAACCACATTGGGTAGAAATAGGTATCCACGTTGTTAGTCGTGTGCTAGCTGGCTCATGTTTGTGGCAAAGTCTCCAAAAGGTTGGGAAAAGTGAGGTAGCATCTTGGTGAGATTATGTCAATACTATTGCATGTATGCTTGCATTTGTCACTGCTGATTGCTGTGGCAATATTGTAAATAAACTGCCTTGTTATTTCAATATGATTCCGATTCATCCACAGTATATACCCAACTTCTAAGACATAACAGAATGCAACCGCTTGCACTCCCATTTTGTGACCAAATTCTACCAGTCCGGTAGGTGACGCTAGTGCGCCTATCAAATTGTGTCGAAGAAGATCAAGTCCTCCAGTCAACCAGCGGGCTAGGTGGACGCGACAACAACGCCGTGTATTCACGAGAAAAATCTCGCAGTATTACGAGATTGTAGACGTAACTTTATTAAAGTAAAAGTGGTAACTTCGCTTTATAGGCATTGCCTGAGACAACTATGAAACAAAATTAGGTGTCCTAAACAACAGGAAAGTTTCCCTCCCTTTTTAAGAACTATGCTACTTTTCCCTCTGACGCGCATGACACAATGACACGTAAAATTGCGAATTTTATTCTCGTAATATTATGATTTTTAACCTCGAAATCTTTCTTGTTGCCCTAACACGGCGTCGTCCTTTCTGAAACATTATGTAGTGAGAAAATAAATATAAATTAAACTAAACTCTAAATCAAAACAGGCACGTGCTGTAGCTTAACCAAACAGCAAACAGCAAAGAGCAAGCGACGAATCAACATTGCGCATGCGCACAACGCATCGCGTCAATAGTATCCAGAAAGAGTTCCGAATGGCCGTCTGTAAAATATATAAAACATATTAAGATATCTATTGTGAACGACAAAGAGATTAATTGACAAACAGTTTAGGTAGTTCGGCTAAACTACTCTCGTGAGCGTTGAAGCTTTAGCTTGCTGGCCGCTAACAGTAAGTTAGCAAAACATACTGCGCATGCCTAAATCGCCATATTGGACTATTGTAGGTAAGATTGCAAGATTGCTCTCTCTCTCATATAGCTCTCAATAGGAATGTTAATTACTAATAAGACAAATTCGTCTCCTTTGAAGCTTATCGGGCTAGCTCAGCCTGTTAGCCGCTAACAAAGATACGCGGAAGACAACTTTGACTAAGCAGAGATCGAGTGTGAGTGTAAAGTGTTGTGATTGTGTGAAAATGTGTAAAGTAGAAATGCTGAGAGCGTTGGTGGATCAGCGACTGACTGCGGCCGTGGAAGAAATATTTGTGGTGTTGGAAAGAACCATAGCAGAGTACGAGGAGGAACTTTGTCGAACCAAAGAGGAGAACGAGCGACAACGTCAACTACTGGACGCTGTTTTCAAGCCGGAAGTTGCGGTACTCAGAGCAGGTTAGTGTCAAGTGTCTTGCTAGCTTTATGTTTGATCATTAACATGACGAGGACATTGGAAAAACATTACTGGGTGGGGCCGCACTGTCAAGAAGTGAACGATAATTGGGATATGGAAGTGAAAGATGCGAAAAATAAAAAAATAATTCACCAGCCTCCATTGAGAGATAATGGTGCAACATTTACATCATTCAGTACACAAGAGAAGAAACCCAAGCATGTTTACAGCTATAAGGAGACACATTAAAACAACAGAAAGATTAGATAAGTCTTTAGGTATACGAGTCTGATAATAAGTTTTAATAACTTTTTAACAAGTATCTGAACATTCTAGAAAAGGGGGTTCCAGACCTCTCAGGGATTGACTACCAGGGGCTTGCCTGCGAGTCTCTGCCCTGTGCCTGGATCCAGGATGAGGCCCCTGGTGGCATACATTCAGGTTTGTGTCTTTTTCTGTTCCCTCGAGAGATCCGACCAGGGTCATGTAGTCCCAGACAACATAGATTCCTTCGGTGTAGACCACGTATTTGTGGTCATTGACCCATGAGAGTGAGTCATGTGTGAAAAAAGGACTTGTGTCTGTCCAGACATGTCGTAAGGATTAACACGCCTAAGCTAAAGTGTGTATTTCTTTCTTGTCTCCGGCAGACGTCCAGCAGCTGATTGATCATCAAGAAGTAGGTCCCCCAGAACCGCAGCAAGGGAGCTCCACTTGGAAGCAGCAGGATCTCCAAACCCCCCACGTTAAAGAGGAAAAGGAGGAACTCTGGAGCCCTCAGCGGGGCGAGCATCTTCTACGGCAGAAGAAGGATGATCTCACCATTTTGCCAGTGGCTGGTGTCTGTGTGAAGACTGAGAAACATGAGGACAAGCCACCCGAGACTTCACAGTTTCATCACAGTCCAAGTGAGAAGAGGAGAGGGGCGGAGCCACAACACATAATAGAAACTGATGGACACCACAGTGGGCGATCACAAGCAGACAACCTCTTAGCGCCCTTATCAGATAGTGACGAAACAACTTCACGCTCTCCTCAGGATAGCGACAGCGACGTCACCCAAGAAGGTGATTTGAGAACTCACACAGACGACAAACATTCTAAATACTCTAAAAAGAAGACAGGTAAAGAATGTTTTCCCTGCCCATGTTGTGCTAAAAGCTTCTCTAAAAAGTGTGGCTTGACTCAACACATGCAGGCGCACATGGAAGAAAAACATTTTACTTGCTCAGTCTGTGGTAAAAAGTTTTCTCGAAAGTGTACATTGATTCAACACAGAACCATCCACACGGGAGAAAAACCTTTTATTTGCTCAGTTTGTGGGAAAAGATTCTCTGTAAAGTCAAATATGGTGACACACATGAGGATACACACAGGAGAAAGACCGTATTCCTGTTCACTTTGTCCCAAAACATTCACTCAGCACAATAGTTTGACCATTCACATGCGTGGGCACACGGGAGAAAAACCTTTTAGTTGCTCAATTTGTGGTCGAGCATTCTCTATGAAGTCAAATATGGTGACACACATGAGAACACACAAACGGGAACAAACATTCACTCGGAACAGCAGTTTGTTGGTCCACATGCACACACACATGAGTAAAAGCTTTTAGTTGCTAAGTTTTTGGTAAAAGATCTGCAAAGTCACAAATGGTGAAATACACTGAAGAAAATGCCTTTGTTTGCGTAGTTTGTGGTAAAAGATCTTCTCCTATGGAAACACTGGCTGTACGCGTGAACACACAATGGCAAATTCATGTATTCCTGTCCGGTCTGTGCATAAAAGGGCAAACCATCAAAGTGTCACCTAGAAAGCTATGGGCTGCTGTGTGATACCAGAGTCCCTCCAATGGTAGTGTTTTTGGGACCCCCCCCAAAAAAAATTAAAATGTGTTTGTGTCAATTATTTACGTAATAAAACTCAAACTGCACACATTCTGTGAAATAAAGATCATTTGGATTGTGACATCTTTTCCTGCTCTTTTTTTTAGGCTCTCATCGAAAACTGTCGCAAGATGACAGTATTGTGACGTCACTACGACCCTGGCAGTTGGGTCGACAAAATAGCACTGTGTTGCCGGCAAACCTGTTCCCTTTCCTTGCTTACGATTTTCGGCTGGACATATATGCATATACTGTGTGTCTAAGCAAAACTAAAAGTAGTGTTTCTCATACAGTGGGGTCAAGTGTCAGGCATTGTTAGCACCAAGCTCGGTAATTAACTGTCAGGATTTAACATTTTCAGTAATTAACATTCATCGTGAACTTATGCGTCGACAAATAAATATAAGTATCTCGTCGTCTTGCAAAATTAAAAAATATTTATTTATTTGCAAAAGACCCCACGACCTACGCATGCGCAGCTAACTTTCTTGTCTATGGTAGCTGCTAGTAGGCTAAGCTAGCCTGTGGGACGTATTAGGCCTACACAAAGAATGGACGTGTTCAAAATTAATTTTTTTTACATATGCGAAATTAGTACAGAATTTGAAAAATAATAGTATGGTAGGGGTAATCAGAGGGGTCACGCCGTCGTTCGGTTTCGCCGACGCGTCCCTTTTTCTTTTATTCACTGGAAAACCACAATTTGTACATTCCGGCATTACTGCCTCCTTCAGGCGAGGAGGCGTCATTACACTTCCGAACTACATTCCCAGTATTGTGGCCACGTTCAGGGAAATGTAGGATGATTTATCAGTAAAAGTACTTTTATTAAAAATAATACACACACACAATGTCCCACGTATGTCATGTGTTGAGTTGAGCTGCTGCTCGGAGGCTCATCGTGTCATTAGTCCACTACTACTGCTGCTCAGGGGGAGGATCTTCTTCATTGCCGTCTGCAGGACACAAGAAGAAAAACACGTGCTTAAAAAATGTCAGGTCCCCTAATACTGTGGCTGAAAATAAAAATAGTGTTTTCTATAAAGACAAGAACATTTAACATCAAAAAAGAAAAACAGATGAGGTGTAGTTACAGGCAGTTTGACCAATTGAAAATATTGAATAAAGCTAAAGTTGTGAACGGGATAAATTCTGTATTCTTCTCTTTGGTGACTGATTTGACAGCCTCCTCTCTGACCACGCTAGTTCAGGTGTTCAGGGCCACCTGCCACCGCTCAAAGCCCCAGACGCTTGGCGAGAGCGGCCAGCTACAGGTTGTTATTCTGGGTCTATTTTGTATGTTTCGTTACTTATAGTGATGTCATATTTACTAATGGAAGTTGAATTGTGTGCAATACCAATAAACATCCATCTAGCTATTTAGTTAAGGACAAATCAACAGGTATGGTTTGTCAAATCCAACTTTTTTAAGTTGTTCTTTCCTCCAGGTGTGCACAAACTACACTTACCGTACATCTACTTAATCAACACTGGATGGTAGCTTGGATCCAACAGTGACAGGCAATGAATTTAGTACCTGGGCCTCCCCAGTGAGTGAATATCATCACCATATCATACAACTATACAAACCACCAATACTACACAAACGCAGTATTACAGAGACAGGCATTTTGCGTATTGGGGATGAATCATCTTCTTGAATCTTCAAACACGTCATCCCTAAACCTCTACACTACAGCATCTTCTGGAGAGGTCCCAAATCATCAGTAACATGACATAAAAGGTTTTTTTTAATGAAATAAAATACATAGTATTTACCAGAGATGCTGATTTATAGACAAAGTCCATCCTCCTTTCTTTGCGCAGGAAGACTTCGATGACTCGGTCGTAGAGATGATCTCTGCGTTTCAGGTCCATCAGAAAGTCCTTTTCTATGGACATGGAGGCCAACGCCGCGAGTCGACTCTGTCCCGATGTGTTCCGGGCGTATGTTTTGACTCTCTCTAGGGCGGAGATTGTCGGCTGCAGAGTCGCTGTGGACGTCGGCATGGTGACGGTCAGACATGCCAATCGGTACAGCTGCGGCATGCTCTCGCTTAGATTTTTTTGGTGTAGGAAATCGAGGACCTCGGTGGGACATTTCCCTTTGAAGTCGAGCATGGCGTACATCACAGTCAGTTCTGTTTTTAAACGGGGGATATCAAATAGCGCTCCGTGGCTCTTTGTCAGGCTGGAGAAGGCTGTATGTGGGAATTTGGACCTGTAAGTCTGAAACTGCTGGTGGTCAAGGAGGGACAGGAACATTAATTGCTTGTGATCTTCAAATCGGTTCTGTAGCTGGCAAAGAATGTTGTCCAGAACGTTCTTATGGAGTTGCTGATAGCGGGCCTGAGTGTCTCCTTGCGCCTGGCAGCTCCGTGCGCTCGGAGCACCCAAGATATGCACAGTGGAGACGTAGATCGCGCCAAAGCGCTCCCTCTCTAGCTCAATGGCATCACAAAACTCCTTCACCCTCACCAGGCACAACTGCGCATCCAGTGGCTTGTTCTTGAGTATTCCAAAAAGCACATCACAATGCTCAAACACCCCGTTGAATGCGTGCAACAAAAAGCAAAAGTCAAAGCTGTCCAGACGTGCGTGGAACCCATCAGCGCCACGCACCGAGTCCTCGTCGTATTGGTCGTGATGCTCCAGGATGTGGTTGAACACCTCCTTGAGGGCATCTCGCCTCTCCAAAACTGTACTAACCAATCTGGAGGTGCGCTGCCAACAGGCCGGCTCCGCGCGAGGAAGACACAGCTGGCAAATATCGTCCAGTAATTGTGAACGCTTCTGAGATCTGGAGAAAAATGCGGCAAGCTCGCTGAGGTTGGCAAAAAAGATCTTGCATTCTTTAATTTTTGAGACCCCTTGGGTCAGAACTAAATTCAGTCGGTGTGCATAGCAGTGTATGAACAAGGCCAGAGGCGCCCTCTCCTTAATTATAACCTGCACCCCATTTAGTCCGGAAGGCGCCGCTGCCGTGCCATCAAAAGACTGCGCCACAGCTTTATGCAGACATTCATATTCCTCCAAGAAACGGACGATAAGAGCGGCGACGTCGTCGGCTCTCCTGCCTCTCGGAAAGTCTTCATACGTGACAAAGCGCTCCTTGACACCCGCCGCCGTCACATAGCGCAGGATTAGCGCGAGCTGCGCCGAGTTACTCGTGTCGGTGGCCTTGTCCACCATGACAGCAACGAAGGGGGCCTCATGAACCTCCTTTTTGATCTCGTCCCGCATCACCTCACCTATAGCATCAATCAGATCGTTCTGTATTTTCCCCGAAGCCCCGCAAAACACTTTGTTAGTGGACAGATGGTAATGCAATTCTGCGTTGTTTTCCGCAAGGAAAGACAGAAGCTCCATGTAGTTGCCTCTGTTTGTGGATCCGGCGCTTTTGTCGTGTCCCCTGAACGAAAGCTCCTGTTTACCCAAAAAAATGACACAGTCTATCAGTCTTTTCAGTATTTCCCTGTTCTTGTTCACCTTTTCATTGTGCAGCTCCGTTTCTCTGCACACTTGTTCGTTGAGCCGGAGGTCAACCCTGGGTTCCCCAAAAGTCCTCAGAAGCACAGCAGCCTTTAAGTGAACGGCCGTGGCTTGGTGTCGCACCGCCGCTTTGCTTAGGCAGCTCAAGTTGGCAAACCCTTTGCTACTCCAAACACCTGTTCGGTCGCTTGCAAATAACAGGCATTCCCAGCAGTATAATTTGCAGTGCCCCTTTGAGGCCGTGAGCCAGTTGTAGCGCTCGTAAGCGCTGCTCTGGAAGTGGCGAACAAACCCTTTCCCCTGCTGGGACAAGCTAACCAGCTTCGGGGTTGGCCGCCCTCTCTGTACGATGTCTAGCTTTTCTGGAAAAGTCCGCTTTGAAAACGGATGTTTAAGGATTTCCGACACCACGTCAATTTCTCCCCCGCCAGCCTTTGTGGACGTTAATTGGGCGATGAGGTTGTGTGCTTGCGATCCTCCACAGTGGTTTCCAGCAGCTGATTCATCTTCATCTTGACCCTTCACAATGACACGAATCACAGGGAACTCCTCCAGCTCTTCCAGCTGCTCTCCCTCCTGATTGATGCTGTAATCTTCCTCTTTAATGCGGGGGGTTTGTGGCGCCTCCTCTTCGTCTTTAACGTAGAGGGGCAGCGGCTCCTCCTCTTCCTCTTTAACACAGGGGGGCTCCTCCTCTTTAACGTGATGAGATTGTGGCTCATCCCACTCCATTCTGGAGCTCCAGCCCTACTGCTCAGAGGGGATGATATAATCAATGGACGTCTGCAAGACACAAAGGATGAGACAAAGTGTGTGACGGAGGGATTATGAGGCACTGACAAAACGCAGAAGAAGAAGACTTTAGTGGTTTTAGTTGCCAGGAGGAAGATGAAGACAGCGATGAATTACTTTTCTGGTAAGGCTACTGTTTAACCAGCCGTATTACAAGCACTGTTTGGAAAAAGGCACTGATTTTAGTTTAAAGTTGTAAGAATATGTGTACTACATATCCCATGTTACAACCTGGGGCTAACAAACGGGCAATATATTGTATCTACCAATCTTTTTTCTCTTTCAAAATAATGCGGAAATTACGATATATGGCTGGAAACATTTATATCGTACATGATTGCACATGGAACGCAAAAATATGACTTTTACGCTGTTTTGTGGTAGAGGCATAATGTCTGAATTGAAGAAAAAATGCTAAAAGTTGAGGCAAATATTGTTTGACCCTTTGCTGCCACTGGTAGCTCACAGGCTACAGGTCTGGACGTTTGACTGGATAAACAATGTCGCAGTGGCTTGGAGTGGTCCAAGCCACTGCGACATTGTTTATCCAGCACGTATGGTCATGCCTTTGCCACTGCCATTTCTTTATTAAAATCATTTATTGGCTTAATTGGGGGGGGAGTGTACCTAATCTTGTTGGCACACGGTTGTCCGTGGCTACTTAGACAAATAATTGACTTGTAGACGGCCACATGTTTGTATTTGACAACTTCTGCTTGTAGAGCAATGTTCTGCTAAGTAAAGGTCTCCTGGTTGACTAACCACTAACCTGATGGTTTCAAATTGATGCTTCTTGAAAACAGCGTCCAGCAGTTGACGTTGTCGCTCCTTCTCCTCGTTTGTTCCCCAAAGTTCCTCTGCTATCGTTCTTTCCAACACTACAGATATTTCTTTCAACAGCCGCAGTTAAACTCTGATTTGTACTTTGCGCATTTTCGTTTACCTTACGCTCACACTTGATCTCACTTCCGCGTCTCTTTGTTAGCCGCCAGCGAGCTAAGCTAGCCCGAGAAGCTCCGAAGTGCACTGAGACGAGTTCGTGCAGACGCCGAGATGATTGTTTTTATGCCGTGGTGCGTGACAGACATTGGGGAAATGCAGGGCTGGCGGCAAAAGCACTGACCTGGCTCATTTGTGGTGGAGATAAAAACAAGTTGTGTGTCGGATAACGGGTAAAATGAAGTGGTGTGGGGGAAACTACCACTGCGCATGGGTACAACGACCGCCATCTTTGGATCATTGTTTATGGGACGCCGAAGGGGACAAAATACATTTCAGCTTCACGCTAAAACGGGAGCGTATCCCTATTTATCAATGAATTACATATTCCAGTCACCACAAACTATCCGTATTTACTATAATAATAAATGTATGACGATATCTTCTATCTTAGTCTTTTATATCGCTCAAAAGTCCACTTATTGTAAAACCGGTATATTAACACTGCTAGTATGTTTATTACATGCAATACACAAACATACATTAAATCATTGCTTTAATTGAAATTAATTTTAACCTTCCACGTTTGTGCAATTTATGTTTCCTATAATTAATGTGTAGTATTAATACATACACAGGTGTGTGTGAATATTGCTATCTCACTATCTATTCAGTGATTTAAATGTGGTTTTATACCATAAAGCTTATTCATTGCTAATTAACTAGCAAACAGATACACTTTATTACTTGAGGAAAAAAAAAATCAACAGAAGGCTGGTCTATATATCACAGCATATTAGAGCAGGAACAGATTTACAGTGCAATTATACATCGTGCCTATTAACCACATTGTCATCAGCGTTTTCAATTATTATCTATTTTATTTGAGTGCGTTTGTTGTGTTTTGTCCAAAGTTCCCTTTGTGGGTCCTCATGTGACGAACCAATTGAAAGCGGTATCGAAAACTCGTCGTGCAGATTGAGCAGGAAAAAGGTTTCTCTCCAGTATGAATTCTTGTGTGTTTTATCAAACCAGCATTTTCCGTGAATCTTTGGCCACAAACCGAGCACATAAAAGGTTTCTCACCAGTATGTATTCTTGTGTGTCTCACTAAATATGCATTTTCAGCAAACCTCTGACCACACACAGAACAGGTAAAAGGTTTCTCTCCACTGTGTATTCTTGTGTGTCTCGTCAAATGTGCACTTTGAGAGAATCTTTGACCACACACAGAGCAGGTAAAAGGTTTCTCGCCAGTGTGTCTTCGCATGTGTCGAGTCAGTGCTGAATCGTGACTAAAACGTGTGTTGCACACTGAACAGGAATATGGTTTCTCTCCAGTGTGTGTTCTTGTGTGTGTTGTCAAATATCCCTTATGAGTAAATGTTTTACCACAAACTGAGCAGATGTACAATTCTACACCAGAATGACATCTCATGTGTCTTTTCAGATTCTTTTTGTGGCCAAAAGTTTTATCACACTGAGAGCATTTCAAGTGTGTGTTGTCAAGGTGACATGTCACATCAGCTTTAGAGTCTTCATCATCGGTATCAGGAGAGTGTGACGCCGTGTCGTCATTATCTGATAGCGGGGCTAAGAGGTGGTCTGCTTGTGATTCTCCACTGTGATCTCCATCAGCTTCCTTTGTCATGTGTTGAGTTGTGTTGCTGCTTGTTGGCGCCACCTCTCTCTTTGCCTCACTTACACCTTTGTCTTCATCATCTTCACTTTTTACAATGACACAAATAACTGGGAAGTCCTCCAGTCCTTCAAGATCTTTTCCCTCCTCAATTGTGATCGATTCCTCTTTAATGTTGGAGGGTTGAGGCTCCTCTTCATCCTCTTTGATGTGGAAGGGCTCCTCCTGTTCAACCCTGGAGCTATACTCCTGCTGCTCAGGAAGAAGATCTTCTTCACTGACATCTGCCGGGCACATGAAGAGAAAATAAATGCTTTGGATGAGTTGTGTCATAAAGATTGTCTGATGGGTTTGGACTGAATCAACAGTGGCTATTCTGGGTGCAGTCAGGTACTGCTCTCCATTTTGTCAGTGCATGTGATGTCGAATCCGTTATTACTAAAAGAGTCCGTCATAAATGTTTTAAAATAAGTGCCAAATGCAGAAAAAGATCACCGCTGACGCTGTTGCTCTCATCGAGTGGAGCAGAATATGAACGCATGAGTTTGCGTTGAGCAACAGAATAAATAGTAAATCCAAAGTTAAAATCTTGTCAAAACTCCAAAATCTTCTTGAAAATGCAGAAAGAATTGCCTCTGTTAGGAATGGAAGATTTTCCACTGGCCGAGTTAGCAGCGTCCTTATTGTGCTTTCATTTGGAAAGGATGGTTTTTACCTGCACGCACACACTTTGACTGGCTGGTGAGCGATATCCCATCAACACTTACACCCATTACATCTTTCTGAGGAGTCATAAAAGAAAGTGGAACAGGATTCCTCTTGGAAGATCAGTTGGACTTTGCTAAACTTTCACAGCCAGCTAATCACCCACTTCGCCATCGCAATGGCGTGTACCTACTTCTGTTTGAATTCATTTACAAACTGTACTTTGGACTCCTAGACAGCTGTTATAATAAAATAATGTGGGCAGATTTATCCCTGTAAAAGAATACATAAATACCACTGTAAAAGAACAAAAAAACGTGAACCCTGTTTATGTGGCTCTGACCATTAATAATACTTTGACATCTGCGCATGTCCGTGTTAACTACTGTTTTCCCGCTGAAGTCAAACTAAGTCACGTGATCGCAACTCAGTAACATACAAACACACATCCGGTGGTTAACAAGGGTGTCAGAAAACGTGTCTATAAAGTTAATGTAAAAGAAGAAACATACACGTATTTTTTTGGAAAGCATCAAATATAGATAAAAACAGCAAGTCGGTAAGACGTCAAACGAAGCTTTTTTTTTAAAGAAAAAAAAACAATAACAACGATAAAATAAGTGGACAAACCTGTTTCGGCAAACACATCTCGAGGCTTCTTGAAAACAGCGTCCAGTAGTTGACGTTGTTGCTCGTTCTCCTCTTTGGTTCGACAAAGTTCCTCCTCGTACTCTGCTATGGTTCTTTCCAACACCACAAATATTTCTTCCACGGCCGCAGTCAGTCGCTGATCCACCAACGCTCTCAGCATTTCTACTTTACACATTTTCACACAATCACACCCGATCGCCGCTTAGCAATGCGTGTTGATCACTTCCGGTGTCTCTGTTGTCTTTGCAACTAGCACCCTAAGCTACCGCGAAGCAGAGACGGGAACCAGATCCAGACACGAACGACGGAACAACGACGTTTATTATGTGCTGTACAAAGAAAATGATGCATTTAGAATACTGAACAATTGACGTGATAAATTCTCTAATGTGGCTCAACAACGACAGCCGCGTTAGACTTCAGTCCAACCTTGTATTCAGGGACTGAGGAGGCCCTGCTATTACGTCATAACTACGGCAAGTTCATTGGGACAAACTTAATCACGACCGTTATTTTGTCCTTTTTCATTCAGTACACCTTGAGAAACAAATGTATTTCAAAACACACCTACCAAACTTACGCATGTCATCATTTCACAGTTTATTACACATGATTAAACTCATTCGTTTCAAATTTAAAGTCAATACTAACGTTTTATACTTACCTACAAGGCAACGACCAACCAAGTCACCTCAGCAGTTTTTAATGTTGGCTAGTTTGTAATGTGTGGTAGGCCAGGTGCTGATGCTGACGTTGTCAGATGAATCACTTGCATGACCTTGCTGAACGTGCAACTTTGCCTGGTGAGTCTGGTACATACGGTATACACAGTATGGATATATCCTCCTGAACTGTCCAAGTGTGCCAAGTGGACCAATATCTGAGTGTCCCAAGCTCCAAGCAGCAGCACGTCAAAACTGTTGTTCATCGCAGTTAACTGGTTACAGGCCCAAATGCGGAAAGCAATCTGTCATGTAAGTTTGACTTGAGTGCAACAACAAAAACACGTATCGTTCATCTATCCAGTGTGGTTTTGCCCAAAATATTTTTGACCAACTAATAAATAGACATACCATATTAAACCTGTAAGGGAAATTAAAATCAACCAAAGATTGGTTAATACATACAGTATCATTGCAAAGACATGCTGTATATACAACACAAATACTAATTTCTCTGCGCCATGTCAATGATTCGTCTCATTTCTTACTTCAGTGTCGTACCTTCTCCAACATGCCATTTGGGAGAATCTTGACCACGCATCAAGTAGATAAGAGGTCTCTAATCAGTGTGCATCCTCACGACGAACCAATACGGAACAATGTGAAAAACTCGTTGTGCAAACTGAGCAGGTAAAAGGTTTCACTCCAGTATGAATTCTTGCCTGTAAGCGCAAATTTACATTCTGAGCAAATCTTTGGCCACACACAGAGCAGGCTATAGGTTTCTCTCCTGTATCTCAATCTGGTGTCTCTAAATAAATATGCCTTTCCAGAGAATCTTTGGCCGTAGCCCAAGCAAGTAAAAGGTTTCTCTCCTGTGTGCCTCATCAAATGTGCACTTGGAGAAAATCTTTGGTCACACAATGAGAACGTAAAATGTTTCTTCTTGGTATGTATGAACTTTATACAGCCTTGAGCGTTAAAAATAACTGTTTTGGCTCATTCAGCAGGAAATATCAAATGTCAAATGATCATTAACAAGAAAATCTTTGCTATCACACTGAGCAGATGAAAGGTCTCTCTCTAGTGCTTTCTCAAGTGTCTTTTCATCTTTCCCTTGTTAACAAATGTTTTGTTACACTGGGGGCATGTAAAGTGTGTGTTGTCAGAGGGATAGGTCACATCAGCTATTGAGTTTTCATCCTCAGTTACAGGACAGTGTGAGGTCTGATAGTGAAGCTATGTGATCCTCCATAGTGGTCTCCATTAGCTTCTGTTATGTGTTGAGTTGAGCTGCGCTTGGAGGCTCCGCCTCTTTCTTCTTCTCATTTTCACCCCAGCCTTCATCACTAGTCTACCAGAGAATAAGAAGAGGTAGCAGGAGGGATCTGTGTTGCCAGCTTAGCCACATTGTCACTGTATTTAGATTTGAAAAAAGTAACTATTGACAAATCTAGAGTAGAAACTAAAACAAGGAGACTCTCAAAAGGGTGCAATATCGCCAGGGATTCAACTGGTTTGGCACAATAGCGTCCGCACACAGAATCTGATGCTTCTATTACTTTATTTTCCCCTAAACACATTAACAGCAGTGCAATTCCAACCCCGTGCAGTCGTCACTCTGCTTTATGGCAGTTCGATAATATCACATTTTTTTCAGATTAATGTACAACTGCTGGCTGTTTCGGGGGTGACTATAGCCGTAAAAACAAGTTATTTGTAATATTGTGGTGACTAGGCATCAGTGATGATATGAGAGATGACCTTAGATTACATAAACTTTCACACTGCATGGAGACTGGCTATTGAGCCAGCAGAGCCCAGCCAACGCGCCATGACTCGGATCGAGGGAAAAAGGGTTCTTCTCTCATTATGTGTAGAAGTGGTAATTTTGCGGCTTCTTTTTTCTTCACCACCACTCCACTCAACACCTAAAGTTCACAATAAATGTATTGGAGAGGCTAACTAGTTGGATCGCTAACTTGCTATGCTAGCAGCGGCCATCCAAACAGAAGCTGTAGTAACTATAGTTGATCAAATTTACTTAAACGTGTCAGAAACCACAGCCAAATATTTCAAAACGTGATCTTTGCTCACACTTCACTACTTCATGAAGATGTGCTCTCGACATCACAGGAAATGCAGTTTTTAGCTCTTAATTAGACTCATCATTGTACAAACCACAGGGTTCAAAGCATGAGCAAAAAGTAGCACCTTAAATTACGTTATATAAAAAAGTGTGTGGTGGTAAATTAAGTTCTGATTGTTAATTCGACTAGCACAAAAAATAAATAGAACTTTTTATATATTGTAAATTTGTGAGTACGGGATTGGTGGCCGGCTACTACATGCCATTCGGTCCTTCTACAATCGAAGCAGGAGCATGATTATCATTACTAGCAGTAAGTTGAGCTTGTTTCCGGTGAACGTTGGCCTCCGGCAAGGCTGCCCTTTGTCACCGATTCTGTTCATAATCTTCATGGACAGAATTTCTAGGCACAGTCAAGGTGTTGAGGGAGTCCAGCTTGGTGACCTTAGGATCTCGTCTCTGCTATTTGCAGACGATGTTGTCCTTATGGCCTCATCACGCTGTGACCTTCAGCGTTTACTGGAGCGGTTTGCGGCTGAGTTTGAAGCTTCTGGGATGAGACTCAGCAGCTCCAAATCTGAGGCCATGGTTCTCAGTTGGAAACGGGTGGACTGTACCCTCAGGGTTGGGAGTGAGGTCTTGCCTCAAGTGGAGGAGTTCAAGTATCTCGGGTTCTTGTTCACGAGTGAGGGAAGGTTGGAGCGTGAGATCGACAGACTGATCGGTGCAGCATCCGCAGTAATGCGGTCGCTGTACCGGACCGTCGCGGTGAAGAGCCCGGAAGGCAAAGCTCTCTGTTTACCGATCGATCTACGTTCCCACCCCCACCTATGGTCATGAGTTATGGGTCATGACCGAAAGAACAAGATCGCGGATACAAGCGGCGGAAATGAGTTTCCTTCGTAGGGTGGCTGGACTCACCCTAAGAGATAAGGTGAGGAGCTCGGCCATCCGGGATGGGCTCAGAGTAGAGCCGCTGCTCCTTCACATCGATAGGAGCCAGTTGAGGTGGCTCGGGTATCTAGTCTGGATGACTCTCAGGGGCCTCCCTGGTGAGGTGTTTTGGCATACCCAGCCAGGAGAAGGCCCCGGGGAAGACCTAGGACATGCTGGAGGAACTATGTCTCACAGCTGGCCTGGGAACGCCTTGGTGTCCTCCCGGTGGAGCTGGAAGAGGTCACCGGAGACCGGGAACTCTGGACTTCCCTACTGAGACTGCTGCCCTCGCGACCCGGACCCAGATAAGCGGAAGAAAATGGAATGGTAAATTTGTAGCATAACACATCAACAGGCATGATTGTCAACAGTAACACTGTAAAATATAAGAAACAGTTTTTTATTTACAACAAATCACCCTTGCGTCTAACTTGTGGTATGCACAAAGTGATGGTTTGAATTCCTTTGCTCCACAAAGATGTCCACAAGTTCTAAGTGAAAAAAACTGTAAATAACCAGTAGTCAGTCTGATTGTGTCACAGCCTGGGAGGGCGGCTTGCCATACTTTGTATTTGATATTTGTTTCCCACGGCATTGTTTGAGTCATTCTCCTTGTAACTTGCAGCACTGGCGCTAGCATCGTGCTCTTGGGCTTCCTCAATACTGCTGTCAACGCTCTCCTCCGGGGGAACTCTGGTGTGAGGTCCACCAGTGAGATGTCCATAAAAAATGGAACAGCAGAAATAGCATTTAGTGTATGTGTCAGCATACATCCCATCCATTTTCTGTACCGCTTATACAGATTTTTGAAAACAACTAGGCAAAATATGAAGGGAAAGAAAATCTGAAGCACTTAGCATTATGGCCTAATATCACCAAAATGCTACAAACCAAAATATTGTAAATAAGGCTGTCGCAATAATCGCTAAATCAATTAACCGCATGATACATAAAAACAAAGTAGGCTGGGTGACAGGAGGGTTTACGATGTGCATCTGTCTCAACATCAGGGCTCGTAGCGGAATGAACAGAGCGAGTGAACCCTTTTGTAAATGATACAATAAAAATAATACTGTATCCAAAACATGTACTTTGGCCAAACTCCGACAAAGCCTTCCGCGGCATTAAACGTAAACGTACCAGACGTACAACGTACTCCATACATGATAAATTCTTGATGCAAATGAGCTGACGTCTGCATAGAGACGCAATGTCAACTTTAGAGTATTTCTTGGTTATTTCTCCCTTTTTAAAAACAGAACTCCTGCCGGTGGTAATTTGTTGGTACCCAAAACATGAAACCTACCGTTTTACATAGTTGCCGTTTGACAGGTCATTTCAGTGGTGTCGACCACCCTCCATTTTCTGAATGATGATGTCAGACACGCCCCCGACCTGGGTTTCAGAGGGCGCAGGCCTGGGTTTCAAAGGACGCAGTTGGACGATCTGCTCTTTTTTCTTTGTTCCCGCCTGTGGGTAACAAGATTTAATGAAGAGATGAGTTAGCACGGGTCAATCACAAGACTGATAAGCAGACATGAAAGATGTCCTTTACTTTTTTTAGGGTGTCCTGGCTCCTTTTCTCAGCAAGCCAATCGTCTACCGAGCGCCCCTCAAAATGGGAGCAAAAATGTTGATTTTGGTAGCGACTGTGACCATACTCCTTGGTCTTGGGAAAACCACAACGCTTGCAATAAAAATGTTCAATTTTCCGAGGGGACTTTTTGTGTAGAAGCTGACCCATGCTGTGGGCTCGCTTAGCTCCAACTCCCTGATCTTTCTGTGCCAGGCTGTAGAGGAGGGCACCCTGGCAGAGGAAGGAACAGCGGATGCTGCAGTAGATGATGTGGAGCTCTCAGCTAAAGATGTAGAGGCCGCCACAGCGGAGGTGGAGGGAGCAGCTTCTGATGAGGACTCCACAGTCGGCTTGGTGGTTGCAGTGCACAACACAAATTTGGGATGAAAATCAATTTGCTGCCAGAACAGGAAACATAAGGTCACAAACACACAGCATTAAACATTGCAGTATTTTTTTTTTTGTATGTAGTTAGTAAGCTCAAAATCTGATATCAGGCCATTTTGCATGAACATTCAAACACACACTTGACACATTGTTAAAAAGTAATGACTTTGCAGTACATTATAATTACCTTGCAAAGTTCCATTTTTTGCATAAACCTTTTGCTACTATTCAAACACACATTCGACACAATGTTTGAAAATAATTTTTAACCAACTCACCTTTTTCTCTATTAGGCAAAAATGATGAAGAAAAGAGATGTTGCTGTGTATTCTTTGAAATATCTAGCAGGTATCTCACAGGAAAGAAACAGCCTATCACAGAGAGACACCCCGAGTGCACTCTGTTGATTAGCCTTGATGGACAAAGGGAAGAACATTGAGAAAGTAGAAAAGGCCAATCAAGGAACAAGAAACTTAGAAAGGAAACTGAGAAGTAGAAAGTACAAGACATTGCAGAAGCTTATCGAAACAATGCCACAGCGAATCCGTGCCGTAACCAAAGCTAAAGGCGGTCCAACAAAATATTAAAGTGTATCACCTTTTTTTTGGTGTAGTACACTATACCAAAGTGCCAAGGCAGTTCTCAAATATCTATGTCATGCAACGTCTATATTTGCATGTAAAATATAATAAATTAGCTAAAATACTAATAGTGAGCATGCTATCCTGTCCTATAATGTTTCTACATCATGCCATGTCTGCATAAGCCTTCAAACATGACAATTAACATGCTAGTTAACATGCCAGCATCAAAATAGCCAAGGCTGTCCTATAGCGTCCCTATATCATGCCATGTCTGTATTTGCATGTTTGACATGAGGAAATTAGCTAAAATGCTAACATGCTAACCGTTAACATGCTAGCACCTAACAAGCTGGCACCCTGTACCGAAATTGCCAAAGCAGTTCTAGTGTACCTACATTATGCTATGCCTGTATTTGCATGTAAACATAAGTCAATTAGTTAACATACTAACATGCTTACAGTTAGCATGCTAACACCTAACAAGATAGCAAAATGCACCCAAAGTGCCCAAGCAGTTCCATAGTGTCCCTACATCAAGGCATGCATGTATTTGCATGTAAACCTGAAGTAAATTAGCTAAAATACCAACATGCTAACAGTGAGTATGCTGAGACCTAGCAAGATAGTGTGTACTGAAATGCCAAGACCGTTCTATATTGTCCCTGCATCATGCCATTGTTCATTTGCTCTTGCTCTGGGTACTCCGGTTTCCTCCCACATTCCAAAAACCTGCATGTTTGGTTAATTGGCCACAAGTATGAATGTGTGTGTACCCCACAACCCAGATGAGAAAATGGATGAATAGTCACAAAATGTCTCCCTATTGCATCCTAAGGAAATGTGTCCCATGGACCAATGCTACCAGAAACAAGTGCTTGCCAAAGGTTCCTAAGTCCATACTGAATGTACGCTAACCAATGTTGGGGGAATGCAGGGGCTATCCACACAAACGTTCTCAGGTCAGGTCTGCATGTAAATGGCGATCTGGGTGACAAACTGTATTTTTTCCACAACGTCCAACATGATATCTAAATATTTACACTAGCATGACTCACCCCAGTCTACATTTGTATTAGGTCTAAACGAGGGTTTTCGACACTTTCTGACTGGCGGGCCACACTGGGTATAAACATTTGGCCAAGGGGCCGTCCATGTATAGGTGGTCATCAAACAGAATGACATTCTTGCTCACGATGCAACAAAACCAAAACAACACACCCACAGCAACTTAATCATCACATAAAACATCTTTTATGATACTACTACGTGGGTGATAAACAACAACTAAAAGCTATACATAACATGTAACTTAACATGTTATTTCCAAATGTCCGCAAGGCATACTGAGTAGTCCAGCTGCAACAACACTAACATGAACTATGAAGAATAGAACATAGGATAGATATGTTTATTAACTCCGCCTTGTTTCTGACGACCTCCTCAACATATTTTGCAATCAAGCAAAAATGCAACAAACACTGGAAAACGTTGGAAGGAAGCTACTCAGCATGCTTTGCGGGGGAGGGAATATATGGGTGTTTTTGGTAAGGGTATATTTACCAGTGATTGCTGAAATACAATAAAAAAGACAAAAAAAAAAAGAAGTGAGGGAACTTACTTTTGGCTTTTCTGTCCCCTGCAGAGGATCCAAAAGGTGCAATTTCCTGTCGACCATGTGACTGGTGGAGCTGGACGGTGTCTCGCCTGTGTGACATCTAGCGTGTCTTTTCAGACTTCTCGTTTAAAAAAGTTTTGTCACACCGAGAGCATTTAAAGCTCGTGTTGTCACGTGTCACATCAGCTTTGCAGTCGTCATCCTCAGAGTCAGGAGAGTGTGGCGTTGTGGCGTCGCCATCTGAGAGGTCGTCTGCTTGTGATCCTCGACGGTGGTCTCCATCAGTCATGGGTGGAGTTGAGCTGCTGCTTGGAAGCTCCACCTCTCTCTTCTCCTCACTTTCACATTTGTCTTCATCATCTTCACTTTTCACAGGGACACCAGTCCCTCTGAACTCCTCCAGTCCTTTGAGAAGCTCTTTCTTCTGGCTGATACTGTGATTCTCCACCTCCTCTCTAACGTGGGTGGGGTGTGGCTCCTGCGCCTCCTCTTTAAAGTTGTGGAGCTGGGGCTCCTGCTCCACAGTGGAGCTCCACTCATGCTTCTCAGCTGGCAGATCTTAAAAAGCAAAAAGTAGACCAGTCACGTCTCATTTTATCCGTGGCTCCAAATATTATTATCTGTCAGACCGTCATACACCATCTCACAGTTAAACTTCACTCGTTAGCGCTTCCTACATGGAGCACTGCACACAACCGGCAAAGGGATCCGGTTACCTTTTAGGTAACTGGACGTTCGTGGTGACAACATTTTGATGAAAATTGCCAATGATGGGATGTAAAGCTACAGTATTAAACGTGCGAGAGTTTGAATTGAAACAAACCTGCTCTGCGTAGTTCATCTTGAAGCTGCCTGAAAACAGAGTCCAGTAGTTGACGTTGTCGCTCGTTCTCCTCTTTGGTTCGACAAAGTTCCTCCTCGTACTCTGCTATGGTTCTTTCCAACACCACAAATATTTCTTCCACGGCCGCAGTCAGTCGCTGATCCACCAACGCTCTCAGCATTTCTACTTTACACATTTTCACACAATCACAACACTTTACACTCACACTCGATCTCCGCTTCACTTCCGGGGTCTCTTTGTTAGCAAGCTAAGCTAGCCGGAGTTGCTTCCTGCGCACTGAGACGAGTTTATCTTGACTCAAACAATGTTTTTGTCGTGTGTTATACGAATAAAACTAGTACATGTAGGATACCGGATAATCGGCGTGAAAAAAGCACCCGCATGAAGACAACAACGACGCCGTGTTGCTAACGTGCAGCCACGTGTTCTTGGTAGTGATGGGTCGGGAAGCACAGACGAGCGGGCGCGTGTGTGCAATTCATAGAACTAAAGGCAGCATCTTCTACTTCTTGGTTCGTTTATGGCGGGTCGCAACCAACATGTGGGGGGATACCGCCGCCTACTGGACCGGAGTGGGAATGCTTAGCGTGTTTGGCAAAAAGAAGTGAATTGAAACGCACTACTAGTAGCCTACAATTCTTTTATACGAAAACTGAGGAAGTATAATTGAAGTCGACATTTTATAAAGTACATTTTATATACTTACATTACATCTATCCTAATAATATACAGTGACGAACACTTGGCTTATACTGAAAGTCTACGACTGTGTACATAAGTACAAAGACTTACACTAATATCTTATTACTAAAACTTATACTTTAATAGACGTTTTTACGGTGGTCGAGACGCTTGCGTAACTTTTTACGTATCTCAGCCTTGGTGAACAAGGACAGAGAAACATCCGCATGCTAGCGAAGTATTTAAACGCGTCACTATTAGAAATAGCACACCTATAAAGTATTCATGAAATATAGCTATTGACCGATTATGTAGATACAAATAATAACTACCCAAGCATGTGACGTTGCAGAAGCGCTGTTGTAACCGTTTGCGACTGGAGGAAGTGACGTAGGAGAACGGTTCCCGCTTCATGACATCCACAAAGGTCTAAAGTGTCCCCAGCTAATAGCGTGGATTATGTAAGTATTAGTATCAGTATTAGTATTGCAGTGTGAAATTCCCTATGACAAATGTGCTGTACCTAACCGACTGACCCATTGGTCCTTATTACCTTATTACCGTCGCCATGGATACACAAAATGTTCCAGAACATAAATACCGCTCTCTTCTCGAACCGCACGAATCGGACGGCTTATTCGGAAGAATAACATATAATAATAATAAAGGAGAAAGATGAATAGATGACACTAACATCCACCACCATATTCCATCCGACCACACCTATTGGCCTGATTTCTTTCAGTAGATGTTTGAAGCCGGTTTCAGACATACCCTTCACCATCTAGCGCCTTCTCGTGGAACCACATTCCAAAGCCCAGGTGAGCAACTAGTCTGGTTTACAAAACAAAGGTGGGTAATTGTAGGCCATTGAGTTGTTTTAAACCACATGGACTCTCGGCTGTCCGCGGGCCTGTTTATGTCGGATGCTGTATACGTATTCCTGCTCTGTCTGCGGCGCAAACTGTAGTGCGACGTCAGTCCCTGAATTGCTCACGACACCAAACTGTCCACGGAAGAAGCCAGACCAGACACTTTAAAGTAAAACTATAAGCAATATTTTAATATTTTGCTGTATTTCAATATTATGAGTGTAAAATACGCATGATAAAATACACATTACACATGAGAATAACTGTCCAATGTATATAGAAGCAAAGAATACTGTGTTTTTATTATTTATTATCATACAGATATACATCCTGGTACGTCCTCCAAATATACATAACTTCACCTACAAATATACATCCTGATATGTCCTCCAAATATACATAACTTCACCTACCTTGTAATTTAAAAAAAGCTGAATATCAAAGCAGCTACTGCAGCAATTGTCTTGTCTGCTCTACGCTGGAAAAGTCAATGTCCGCGGCACGCATACCCAAATCTACTTTTTTAGGTACTTTTAGTGACATGAAAGAAAGCTCTTCTCAACGAGCAGTGAGTGCCGCTGCAAACCCCTCCCCCGTCTAATGGCGCTCTTGTTTTTGACATTGCAAAAAAGACATCAAAAGAAATTGAATTAGTACTATAAAACATATTTGTTTGGGATGCTTTCTTCATTATGTCACCCTCCCATTTGCAGCCAAGCTTTGCTGCATGTACATTGCATCCGTGTGGGAAAGACTGCACTGTCCGCTGTGTTTATTAGAAATCACAGGTTTCAGCCTGTTTTGTGAGTAAATGAAAAGGAAATATTTTTTTTAAATGGTGAGCTAAACACTTTGAGCAGTGTGTCCTCTCATGTGTTCAACCATTGCTAAATGCTTTGTTTCCAGTGTGTCTTCTGGCGTGTCTTATCAAATTCGCCTTTTGAGAGAACCTTTGCCCGCACGCTGAGCAGGTGAAAGGTTTATCCCCCGTGTGTGTCCTCATGTGTTGAACCAATATGGAACGATCCTGGAAACCTGTGCAGCACACTGAGCAGGTAAATGGTTTCTCTCCAGTGTGTATCCGTGCGTGTGTGGTCAAATATGGCTTTTGAGAGAATCTTTTCCCGCAGACTGAACAGGTAAATGGTTTCTCACCAGTGTGCGTTCTCATGTGTCTCATCAAACTAACTTTGAGTGAGAATGTCTGACCACAAGTCGGGCAGCTAAAATGGTTGTCCAAAGTGTGCGTTTTCATGTGCTTAATCAAAGCGGAATGGCTACTTAACCCTGTGCTGCAGACTGAGCAAGTGAAGCGCTTTTGCTGCAGACTGAGCAAGTGAAGCGCTTTTTTGTGTGCGTCTTAATGTGTCTTATGAAGTGTCCCTTTTGAGAGAATAATTTGCAACAAATTGAGCAGGCAAAGGGTTTCTCCCCAGTGTGCGTCCTGGTATGTGTTAACAAGCCTCCCATTTGAGAAAACCCTTTCCCACAAACTGAACAGGAAAAAGGTTTTTCCCCAGTGTGCGTTCTCATGTGTTGAACCAATACCGAGCTCACACTAAAACTTGCGTTGCAAACAGCGCAGGAGTACGGTTTTTCTCCAGTGTGCATCCTCGTGTGCGTTACAAAATTGGACTTAATAGAGAATGTTTTGCAGGAAAATGAGCAGCTGAATGGTTTCTCTCCACTGTGGACCTTCATGTGTCTTTTCAGAGTCGAATTGTTGCCAAACACGTTCCCATATTCAGAGCATTTAAAGTCTTTGATGCCTGTGTGGTTTCTCAAATGTCTTGTCAGATTACTGCGGTCATAAAAAGTTTAGTCACAGTGAGAGCATTTAAAGCGTGCGTTGTCAGCGTGACATGTCATATCGGCTTTAGAGTCTTCATCATTAGTGTCAGGAGAGTGTGACGTTGTGTCGTCCCCATCTGATCGTGGAGCTAAGCGCTTGTCTGCTTGTGATCCTCCACAGTGGTCTCCATTAGCTTCTGTTGTCATGCGTTGAGTTGAGCTGCTGCTCGGAGGCTCCACCTCGCTCTTCCCCTCACTTTCATCTTTGTCTTCATCATCTTCACGACGACACAAATCACTGAAACATCCTCTAGCCCATTTAAGATGCTCTCCCTCCTGACTGATGCTGTGATCCTCCTCTTCTTCTTTAATGTGGGGGGCCTGTGGCTCCCCCTGCTTCACCCCGGAGCTCCACTCCTGTTGCTCCTCACTGATGGCTGATGGACACAAAAAGACAAATGATGTGGGAATGTCATGGCTGTCTCTTCATTAGCAGTGTGGTGGTTGATGTAGCAAACCCAGAGAATGTAGTTTCCCATGGAACTGCAGTCTATTTGTGGCAGTAGAGTGAGGGCAGGTGCAGATGACATCGTCATAATGTGCCATGACGCGTGTGCAGGTAATTTTGGGGGATTAATGGGGGACCACTCGCTGCTTGTTGAGGAGAGGTTTGTCCCCTAAAGTGTCCAGTAAAAGCCAGAAAATACATTGGATTTGCGAGGTGACAATAAAAAGGGGGGCTTGAATGCTCATTAAATATAGCGATGTTTACAAGGTAACACTAATCCCACCTGCTATGTCGTCTTATTCTCTAGCAGGCCACGTGCGTATGAGGTGTGTTAAGAGGCAGGCAGTTGACGGTGGTTGTACAGGTGATAATACTTAATATTATTATTATTATTTAATATTATTGTGTGGTAATTCAACCAGTGTCTGCACAATGAGTCTAGAGCGCTAGCCTTCAAGCTAAAAAAGCCCAGGACTGTCAACTTGATGTGCAGCGCAGCTCGGAGTCAGTGGTGCACACCCATCCGTTACCACAACACAAAGGATAAAAGGGGCGGTCTATGCTGTGATCAGGAGAGATGAGATTCATGGTTCGTTGAAAGGAGCCAAATATCGAGTAGCCATTTCTTCAAAGAACCAATCAGACTGACTCGTTGTAATGCTTTTGTTTTTTCCCCAGTAATTCGTTTTTAAGGCGTAAACAATCAGTGGTAGAATTTATCAGACAAGAATTGGATCAAACCTAATTTAACTTAACAAATTATGACTAATTTCATTGGTTTTGCAACAACGCCGACAGGTGAGAGCCGTTGAAAAAAACTGACGTTCGCGAACGTCACGCACCTCGTGGCCAAGTCTTCCATGGCTCGCTGGCTTTCAACATGAAAGTTCGCCACCTGTTCAAATTACCTGGAAATAGAACAGTAACAAAACAGGTGAACAAACCTGCTGCTGCGTTTAACTCATCTAGAGGCTTGAAACCAGCGTCGAGACCTTTCTCCGTTTTCTCTTTAATTAAAATCGCTCCTCGCAGTCTGCCATCGTTCTTTCACACTTTACACCCACACTTGATCTCTGATGAGCAAAGGGTCGATTACTTCCGCTCTCTGTAAGCGGCTAGTAAACTAAGCTAGTTTGACAAGCTACGACACGAAGAAATTTGTGTATATAATATGTTTGCCTTTAACTTGTAAAGGTCAAATGACGACGCACAAAGTACAGACCGAACGCCATAAATTACAATACCACAGATTTAACCATCAGGGCGTCCCTTTCCCGCTTCCGGCAGAACAGTGAATTCCAGCGCATTACTGCCTCCATTAGGTGTGGAAGAGTCATTACATCTTGACCTAGCGCTGCATCAAGACAGCGGAACTAGTAATGATTTTGTGTTTAGGCACTATTACCCGTATGATCGAAATAAAACAACCACTTCGTGGTAAAAGTACAGAATATCAACTTTAATTAAAAAAAAGAATTTACCTTTTTATGAGTTACAGTCATTTATACAGATTATGTACTTTATTTAGGAGCTGTGAAGTATTTGGACAATTGATTGACAAGACGTTCACTTTCTCTTGTTACTTGAAAACAAATGAGGCAGATCAAACTCTGGAGTTGACTTCAGGCTTTGGGTTGACATTTTGGCAGCTGTTTGATGGAAACCACCCAATCCAAAGACATTTCGGTACGGGTGAATGAAGAAAATGAACAGTTTGGTACATTCACAAACAGGAAGCGAGCACCGCTAAGCACAGCAACAACAACTGGCTTTAGAGACCACATAAGACAGAGCAGATCCTGCAGCCTCACAGACTGCTGCTGTTCTCCCCAGCACACTTGTGATTATTGACCTGGTACTTGTAAGAGAATCTTTCATCACACACACTGCAACTGAAGATCTTCTCACCCGTGTGTCTCCTCATGTGCGCTATCAAGCCAGCATTCCGAATAAACCTTTTACTGCAGATTGAACAGGTGAAAGGTTTTTCTCCAGTGTGTATTTTTGTGTGTATTAACAAGCTACTTCTCACAGAGAAATTCTTACCGCAAACTGAACAGGAGTACGGTTTTTCTCCAGTGTGCGTTCTTATGTGCACCATCATACGTGCTTTCTCGTAGAATCTTTTTCCGCACACGGAGCAGGGGAACGCTTTCTCTCCGTTGTGTCGCTTGGTGTGCGCGATCAAATGCGCCTTCTCGTAGAATCTTTCGTCGCACTCTGAGCAGATGAACGGTTTCTCTCCTGTGTGATACCTCATGTGTCTCTTCAGATTGCTCTTTTGCTTAAAGGTTTTGTCACACTCAGAGCATTTCCAGTGCATGTTGTCAGTGTGACAGGCCATGTGTCTTTTCAAAGTGCTGCTGTCGTAAAAAGATTTGTTACACTGAGAGCATTTCCAGCGCGAGTTGTCAGTGTGGCATGTCATGGCAGCTTTGGAGACCTCGTCGTCGGTGTCAGCAGAGTTGGACGTCATGTCGTCACTGTCTGATAGCGGCGCTAAGAGGCTGTCTGCCTGTGATCGTCCACAGAGGTAGTTGCTGTGTTGAGCTGAGCTACTGCTTGGAGGCTCCATCGCTCTAATTTCCTCACTTTGATCGTCTTCGTCTTCGCTCTTCACTATGACACGAATCACGTGATCCTCGCAAAGACGCTCTTCCTCCTGACTGATGCTGTACTCCTCCTCCTCCTCTTTAATGTAGCGGGGCAGTAGCTCATCCTCTTCTTCTTTAATGTGGGAGGGCTGAGGCTCCCTCTGATCCACCATGGACTTCCACTGCTGCTGCTCAGGGGGAAGATGTTCTTCACTGACATCTGCAGGACACAAGATTGGTAGGCTAGTAGCTGCAGTGTTTCCAGTACATTCATTTATTTGTGGCAACGCTCCACAAATAGACTTGGTTTTACCTGATCATCTGCGCTCATAAACACTGTAGAATAAAAGTGTGTGTGAAGGTAACTTGTTGTTACAACTGCATACAGTAGATGTCATCGTAACTCTGCTTCTTAACACTCATCATATGCACCTGGGCCAGCAAACACCAGAGAGTATTTGGACCCCTCTAGAGTCTGTTTTTCATAAGAGAAGCAATTAGCAACAAATCTAGCAACTCGTTTCACACCAAAAAACACGCACAAAAAGAGTTCATTTGTATTTTGAATGATGGTTGTCATAGCCAAGTATGCCAGTTTAATAATGATTCTATGAGAATGATGATGTCTTGTATATTTCCCTATCCTGTGAAGTCAGCGCTCAAATGCAATTAGTTAATTTTACATGTAAGAAAAAAATACAACTTGTTCTTTGCAGCACAACAATAGCTGTTGTTGCAATTGCCATCAAACACGAAAGCCGTGTTGTTCTTTGAAAACTAATCTAATGGAAAGTATACTATGGCTATAGTGTATACAAAGTATCACCATGGCTGCAGTTAGAAGAAGAGATTTGTGAATATCAGTTTGTGTTAATTGCGCCAGTAAAATTGCCAAAATTGTATGTAATTATCATTAAAAAGTAAAACTGTAGGTGTGGTGAATGTAGATAGCACTGCATCCTCAATGACAACGCAAGATAAAATGGCGTGTGTGCCCTCGTACGCATGCGTAAATCTGGACCGTGGACACGTCCTGCTGTTGGTTTCTGTGACCGAAAACAACATGGAAGTTGACTACTAACCGTCGTTTGCTCTATGATGTAACGCAAATAACACCGATTTAAAAAAAATAAAGCAAACAAGCGACAAAGAAGAAGCGTACAAACCTGATGTGTTTAGATCAACGTGAGGCTTGAAAACAGCGTCCAAAAGTTGCTCCTGCGCGTTCTCCGTTTTTGTTGAAGAAAGTTCCGCTTCGCACCCTGTCGTTCTTCTTTCGCACATTTCCACACGATCACAACAACTCAGTCACACTTGATCTCTGCACAGCGACGTTATTCACTTCTCGCGTCTTTGTTAGCAGCTATCAAGCTAGCTCGAGGACGCCTCAAAGTGCACCGAGACCAGTCGATCCCGGCACGAATAACGAAGGCATTAAATATTATTCGGCAACATATTCTCTGTTATATGACAGAAACGTGCACATATTTTATAATCTACGAGATAAAGAATTTAAAAAAACGCAGCCTTCGCAGGCGCTAGCTTATTTTCATTTGAGTTTTTTCACCATTTCCGGCAGACAAGTCAAGCGAGTACATTCTTGCATTACTGCCTCCTTCAGGTGCGGAGGCGTCTTTGCATCCTTGACCTACATCTGGTATGGCGCGGTACAGAATCTCAAGTCACCTATTACTTTAAATCAAACATTTTCCAGCGAGGGCCGCATATTGAAAAATTAAAGAATACAAAGTATAAACGTTGATGCTTTAAAAAAATTCAATATTTAAACTTGGGCCGCATATTGAAAAATTAAAGAATACAAAGTATATACTTTGATGCTTTAAAAAAAAATCAAATATTTAAACTATCTTCTTATAAAATTTTTCTTCTCCTAATATTATGACTGTTGCCATAATATTCATTTTATTTACATATTTCCCCGCGTTATTTTTTCAAAAATTAGTTTTGTTTTATTACTTTAAAATATAACCTACTCATTTATTTTAATATTTCAGCGCTATGCTACTAAAATGACAATATTTTTCTCATATTACTAGTTTATCATAAAATTTATTTTTAATGTTTAATGTAAATGTTCTCATAATTTATTTATTCTCGTAATATTAATTTTATGTCTGATATAACTTTAAAAAATGTTTTGAATATTTTAACTTTCATGATTTTTCCTCATAATACTACAAAGTTATTCTGATAAAATTGTGACCTACCTAAATTTTTGACTTTATTCTTCTAAAATTATTGCAGATTTTTCCATTAATGCTGTTTGTAAGTTTTAAAGCGAAAAATAAACAGTGCAAATGGCCCCACAGCCGCACTTCATACAACCCAGCAGTAACTGAAGCATAAAATAATGCTAATTGAAATTTGTCACCTTGCTTCTCTTCTGTCCAAAAATATTAGAATACGTTTAATAGTAAGTGACCCCGAGTTTGACTTAACTCTTTTGAAAATGAAAACCCAGAGTTTCCCCTCATCTCAGAGTTACATACCCAGATTTCTGGATTATCCTCCTAGCTGCTTGCTCTCGCTTGCATCCCGGATTCACTGGGTGATCTCTCCTGTGTCTTCCAGGCAACTAAATATTCCTGGAACTGCCCACTTTTGGACAGAGGTATTCCTCTCCATATGACCTTCTGGATCTTCCAGGAGTGCAAGGCGCCAAGGACAATGCTTGTATATCTGGTAGAGTACTCCGCCTGGATTTTTAGCAGAACCAGATGGTGTCACCGAGGTGGTAGTGATTGATCGCTTCTATATAAATACACAAATATATAACTAAAAATACATAGTGTACACATTCAGGGTATTTAATTGTAGCATGAGGACAATGGGACAGGGGTCAAGCTAATAACATGCTCCAGCAGCTTTGATTCACAGTGTTTTGCAGCGCCTCCCAGAGGGAAGGTGCTGAAAGAGGTAGTGACCAGGGTGCAATTATTATCTTGAGAACCACAAAGGTTCTCTGGAAGTTGTTTGGTCCACATACAATCTGACACATCACATTTTCTTCTCATTCCATACCTCCTAAACCTCCAGCACCCTTGTGGTTGTTAACCTGGCACTTTTGACAGAACCATTCATCGCACAAACTGTTTCGCTATGATGCGCCGTGATGTGAACTTTTAAGTTACTTTTTACATTAAAGCGTTTACCACAAACTGAGCAGGAAAAAGGTTTCTCTCCGGTGTGAATTCTGGTGTGGACTTTCAAATGTGCCTTACGTACAAATCTTTTCCCACAAACCGAGCAGGTAAAAGGTCTCTCTACAGTGTGCATTCTGGTGTGGACTTCCAAATGTGCCTTTTCATGGAAGGTTTTGCCACAAATTGAGCATATGAATGGTTTCTCTCGTGTGTGACTTATGTGTATTTGCAGATTTCTCCCACGCATGAAGGTTTTGACAAGAGAGTGTGACATTGTGCTTTCACTATGTAAATGTGGAGCTAAGCGGTTGTCTGCTTGTGATCCTCCACAGTGCTGTTGAGCTGAGCTGCTGCATGGAGGTACAACCACTCTCATCTCCTCACTTTGACCTTTGTGATCTTCACCCTTCACTGCGACACCAATCACTGGAAAAGCCTCCAGTCCTTCAAGGTGTGATCCAACATGACCGATGCAGTGAACCTCCTCTTCCTGTTTAATGTGGGGGTTCTGTGGCTCACCCTCTTCCTGTTTAATGTGGGGGTTCTGGGGGTCCTCCTGGTCCACCCTGGAGCTCCACTCAGGGAGAGGATGTTCTTCAATGACATCTGCAAGACACAAGGCGACAAACACATGCTTTAGAAAAGTCATGCTGTGGTTTGGAGACTTCCCAAACAATTGCTGCAAAGAGTTGAACTTCCCAGGGCATTTTTTTAATTGTAACTGGACGCAGTCCCCTCAAACTATTTGGTAGTGGGCATGAACTGATTAAGCCTGCTCGTAGGTGAGGTGAAATGTTTTCTAAAACAACATGACTGTCCAGTTGTGCTGAGAATATTCAAAGGCAAAGTTGGTTTAAGGTGGACGTCTGTGGCCAATCATTAGCGCTCCTCTGGATGCGGAAACGCCTTGAAGACCCCGACTTGCAAACAATGCGGTACTGACTATTTCATCACACTTGTGACCCTCTTGATCTGTGTTCACAGTTCTTGGGAAAAAATGGCCTGTGTACGTTGCCGCAAAGAGAATGTGTAGGGTATATACTGTATATAGTGTATAGAACATAAATAGTATACAGTGCTGTGAAAAAGTGCCCAATTCCTGATTTGTTTTTTTCTTTCACAATTAATTGATTCAGATCATCAAAGAAATTTAACTATTGTAAATATTATGTGACTATTGTGTAAATGGAACTTAAAGAAGAAAAAATGCAAAGCTACATGGCCCTGTGTGAACAAGTTATTTTAGCCTAAAGCTAATAAGTGGTCTGGCCAACACTTAGCAGCAACAACTGCAATCAAGCAATTGCCATAACTTGCAATGAGTCTCTTACAGCGCTGTGGAGGAATTTAGAAGAATTGTTGTCATTCAGCCACAATGGAGGCTTTTTCAGCATGAAGCACCTTTTTAAGGTCATGCCACAGCATCTCAATAGGATTCAGGTCAGACTCCAAAGTCAGTGCATTTCTTTTTTCTTCAACCATTCAGATCTGGACTTCTGGTGTGTTTTGGATCATTGTCCTGCTACACAACAGAAGTTGCTTTCAGCCTGAGGTCACCAACACCAATTTTTGCCCAGTATCTTTCTTCTGGTGGAGTCATGAATACTGACTTTAACTGAGGCAAGTGACCCCTGCAGTTCTTTGGATGTTGTTGCGGGGTCTTTCGTGACCTCTTGGATGAGTCGTCACTGCACTCTTGGGGTCATTTTGGTTGGTCAGCCACTCCTGGGAAGGTTCACCACTGTTCCATGTTTTCACGATTTGTAAATAATGGCTCTCGCTGTGGTTCGCTGGAGTCCCACAGCTTTAGAAACGGCTTTATAACCTTTTCCAGACTGATAGAGCTCAGTTTTTCACACTGCACCAAGTGGTTTCTCCCTTAATAATAAGAAGCTGTGTTGTCATTGACTTATATTTACATGTTTTGATGATCTGAAACAATTAAGTGACAAACATGCAAAAACAAATAAGAAATCGGGAAGGGGGCAAACACTGTATATACATATACAGATGGAAACACGGTATATTTATATACCGTGTTTCCATCCTTCTTGGTCAAAGTTCATAGTAGAAGTATTTATCTAGTACATTTTCTGATGACATATCCAACATGTAATGCAAAGAGAGAGATCACGTTACCGTTGTAAAGGTAAATAAAGAAACGGGAATCAATTAGTAAAACAAACTTTACGAAGAACAGTGCAGAAAAACACAAACATGTTTAAAGAATGGAACAAACCTGCTCTGTGCAACACAACTTGGTGCTTCTTGAAAACAGCGTCCAGCAGTTGACGTTGTCGTTCCTTCTCTTGTTTCGTTCGGGAAAGTTCCTCCTCGTACTCTGCTATGGTTCTTGCTAACACTACAAATATTTCTTCAACAGCCGCAGTTAGTCGCTGATTCACGAACACTCTTAGCATTTGGACTTTACACATTTTCACACAACAATCACAACACTTTACACTCACACTCGATCTGTGCTTCCCGATGTGTCGATTTCTTGCAAGCTAAGCTAGTCCGAGATGATTCGAATCGACGTCGGGACGAGTTAACGACCTCTACGCGTAATGTGTAGGGAAAATAAACCAAATGGTGTCGTCTCGCTAACCTTTTTTTATTCCTGGGTGCTTTTGAAACCTTCCCCAAAAGACAGCGCAAAATGGCGACGACACATGCGCTGTATGTGTCGCTTACTTTACCCCTTTGTTAGCAGCTAAGACACTAAGTTAGGCCGAGAAACGTCGCTTGTACGGGTTTACCCTGGTGACAATAACGAATAAGGTGTAGTTTGTTATACGACAAACGTAGAAAGGGAGGAACGAACGCGACACAACTTACAGCGTACATTGGCTACCCAACTTTGTTGCTTATTTTGCATTACCGGTAACAGCTACTGCCTCCCTCAGGTGTGGAGGTGTCATTACACCCTTGACACAGTTTAAAACAGGGGTCTCAAACTCAATTTAATTTCTCAATCTTCATCTTTTTAAATTTTTTCAACACTAAATAAGATAAACTAGCACACTGGTGTAAACAAGTTGTGTGCAAAACTACTAATACACTTCCCAATCAATCAACAAATAAATAAACAAAATAAAATGAACAAGGACCCTCGTGTACACAAGTTGTACATCCCTTATTCGGTAGTCAATTTCTATGGAACATTGTGTACTGTTAACTATATAACTGTTTTCTGTACTAAACTAATATAACAATCAATCATAAAATACATGAACAAATTAAGAACTAATAAGTATTTAAATCAGTAATACATTTCAGTTTTCAGTTAAATTTTACAGTTTTTTTTAACCTCAGTCAGTAGGTTTTTCTGAAAATGGCATCTCTGGCCTACTTTTTACTCCTAGGGACCTGGCAGCGCGTCCTCTCACATACCTGAGCCACATTTGTTTTGAAAATGACATGTTTGGGGATGTGGAATAGACTGTATTTTAATTCACTTGGCGTGTCATGTTTCGCCGATGCACGAAGAACGGTGCAGCCCTATAAATGGCCCTGACATCAATTCCACTCCCACACCCCCTGGCGTAGGCTACGCTGCGAGAAAAAAAAAGCAAGGAATCCATCAAGGTGATCTGCACTCTGAACGAGACCAGATCCACACGAGGGAATGCCACAACCATACAGAACTGGTTCAACATCCCATCTACTGCCATGCTATCCAAGGGCCTTTACTTCTTTCCTTTTAACATTGCAGGGGATGGGGGTCATGAGGCGCGGCGGGCTCAATCCAACTAGATTCAGACCACACTTATGGGTTCCCCACCCTTCTCTTATCTCGCCACGCAGTCATCACTTTGATTTATTCGGCGAGAGAGATAACCTCTACACGTCATACAGTATAATGTCACGCTGGGCAGCAACTCAAAACACTTTTTTGGTCGTGTTGTGAACACAGCGCTGGGATGAATGTCCGCTTTTACCTTGCCAGGCACACAAGACAAATATCCATGGCAGCGCTGCTGTAACTTTCCCTTATTGAAAAATGTTTCTCTGCTTGCATCAAGCCCAGTCGATGTCACGCCCCTGAGAGCCATATACCCCACCGTGTTGGTGGGTTTGTCAGCTCCGCACACAACACGGTAAAAAGTGCCATTCATGTTGTAGTGGTGCTGGGAGCACCCCTGCTTCCCAGTGTACTTTGCGGGATTGTCTTACAAATGCATGTTAGAGATGACATTGTTTTTTATTATGCACTTCTCCCTTATTAACCGTGTCTTGTCTGTTGTTATCTGCCTGTTGTACAGTATAGTCATGTGATGTTTTGGCTCTGTTTATGACACCCTGAGTGAGACTGTCATGTTAAATATTCTGCAGGGCCAAACAAGTTAACTGTAAGCTTTATTCTTACTCTGCCCATAAAGAAATATTTATCTCTTCCTCACTGCCCTGCGAGTGCCACAATACAAACTCAAGGGCCGCACTAACTAATAAAATGTTCTTATTAAGGTGGGGGCCACAAAATATCATCTCGCGCGCCGCAAGTTTGAGACTTCTTGTAAAAATGTGTGTCGAAATAAGAGGTGATGTCAAAACAAACTAAAAGCTAAACTAAAACTAGTGGTAACCAGACAGAGGAAAGCGGACAAGAGCCAAAAAAAACACACCCGCTGAGAGGAAAAAGATGCTAAAAGCTAACAGACTGGCTTGCTAACTAGGCTAAGGGCTAACAACAGGACATCTTTTCAGCCTCTCTTCTTCGCTCAAATTTGTATCCGTATGAAATAAAACCGTGTGGCAGTCTGTCATAGCGCTTCATTTTATTTAAATGGTAGTAACACAAGATTGTGTTACACACACACAACAAATATGTTACACAAGTTACATGTGGTAAAGTTAAAAAGTCAAAGTTCTCAAGGTGTTGGTAGTTGATAAAAAAGTCATGCAGCTTCATTTGTTAATTCCTAATTTATCATTGCTGTTCTCAGCAGCACACTTGTGATTGTTAAGCTGGTACTTATAAGAGAATCTTTCACCGCACACACTGCAACTCAACACTTTCTCTCCCGTGTGTATTCTCATGTGTCTTATCAATGTGGATCGTTGACAGAAGCTTTTGTGGCAGATTGAGCAGGGAAAAGGTTTTTCCCCCGTGTGTCTCCGCATGTGAATTTTCAAGTAACCCCACGAGAATCTTCTCTTACAGACTGAGCAAGCAGAAGGGTTTTCTCCAGTGTGTAGTCTCATGTGTCTCTTAAGACTACGGCGGTAATGAAAGGTTTTGTCACAGTGAGAGCATTTAAAGCGTGTGTTGTCAGTGTGATACGTCATATCAGCTTTAGGGTCTTCATCGTCAGTGTCAGGAGAGTGTGACGTTGTGTCGTCACTATCTGATAGCGGTGCTAAGAGTTTGTCTGCTTGTGATCCTCCATCAGCTTCTGTTGTGATGTGCTGAGTTGAGCTGCTGCTTGGACACTCCACCTCTCTCTTCTTCTCCTCATTTTCTCCTTTGCCTTCATGATCATCACTCTTCACAGGGACACCAATCACTGGAAAGGCCTCAAGCGGCTCTCTCTCCTGACTGATGCTGCGCTCCTCCTCTTCGTCTTTAAAGTGGAGGTGCTGTGAAAGATGCTCTTCGCTGACGTCTGCAGGACACAAGATGACAAACACAAGTCCAGCTTTGCTCCGCTATGACATGAGGACTGCCCTGTCCCAGCATACTGTATGTTCTGGCATTCTCTCCGAGGATCTCCTCAGTCACCACGCTTACATTCAATACGTCATAACCATACCGTACAACAGGTGAATAACAGAACCAATACAAACAAAGTAGAAGAAAAACACATCAGTAAAACAGTAAAAATACCAACATGACAGCTGCTCGTACATCCGGAGGTGAAACTAGAACAGGACGCGATATAATTTACGAAACCTTGTGCAAACGTGTCAGAAATCTATGGGTACACGATAAATACCGGACCGATATGATATAAATTTGCATAAATTGGTTTTTGGCTCCTCCACTGAAAGTTACTAATTTCCTTTTCACGGTAATGATGATGACTAGTAAACACGTGAGAGTGAAAATGAACCAAACCTGGTCTGTTGAAAACGGCGTCCAGTAGTTGACGTTGTCTCTCCTTCTCCTGCTTTGTTCGAGAAAGTTCCTCCTCGTACTCTGCTATGGTTCTTTCCAACACCACAAATATTTCTTCCACGGCCGCAGTCAGTCGCTGATCCACCAACGCTCTCAGCNGTTCCTCCTCGTACTCTGCTATGGTTCTTTCCAACACCACAAATATTTCTTCCACGGCCGCAGTCAGTCGCTGATCCACCAACGCTCTCAGCATTTGGACTTTACACATTTTCACACAATCACAACTCTCGATCTCTGCTTAGCAATGCGTTGCTAAATTTCGCGTCTGTTAGCAGCTAGCATAACAAGCTAACAAAACTAGCTCGAGAAACGTGAAAGCTCACGGACACTTTTATCCTAACACCAAAAATTAACGTTTTAAAGTGCGGTCTGCCACGCGATAGACATGTGGACAGAAGTAAGGAGTAATGCAGACTATAAACCAAACTTGTGAGTCCACGATGTGACTTAACTGTGTTGTCTCCTCACTTTCCCGGAGTTTTTTCTATTTCCGGCAGACGAGACAGCAATCACACTGCAGCTTTACTGCCTCCCCCAGGTGGGAAGGCGTCATTACATTCTTGACCTATAAGTCCCAACCGATGGTTTCTCTCCTGTAGAGATGGGATTTATGGCTCTTTGAGCCGTTCTTTTCAAAGAGCCTTTCAAAAAACTGGCTCGTGCTTTTCATTAAGTTCATTCATTTTCTATACTGCTTATCCTCATTAGGGTCGCGGGTATGCTGGAGCCTATCCCAGCTCACTTTGGTTGGGAGGAAGGCTACGCCCTGGACTGATCGATCATATTACTAATATATATATTATATAGTATTACTATATTAATAAAAGTCTGATCTAGATTCACAGTAAATATTTATGGTGGCGCTATATCACTCGCTTTGACAGTGACGTCACTATTCTGAATTACCCTTTGTAGAAATTCCCATGTGTGTGTAAACCATGACTTGAACATGTATAAACATTGAAAAACAAAGAAGGCTGCCATGAATTTCCATGAAAAACATCTTTTAGTGCAAATATTTCCATACCATAACATTGTTGATAATACAGAACAACAAAACAATCAAATGTTCACCGACCTTCCTCGACTCTCAGATTAATTGCAAGGTTGAAAAAAATCAAATGACTACAGTATTTGCTCAAAAATAATGCATTTAATTGTTAATATTATATCATATTCATTATACCACATACCAAGAGTCTCAAACAAATGTTATTTCACTACTAAAATGTGAAATAAAAAGGAGGGCATTGTGAGTCAGTATAGGTGGTGGTTTAGCTTTGGCTGCTAATTGAGTGACGGTGGGCAATGACGAGTAATGGCAGTTTTGTCAAAAAGACATGGAAAAGAGAAAGTCAATGCCATTGAGCGCACCATTTAGGAAGAAGAGGCGAAAAGTGAAGGTCTGGCACTATAACACTTTATGTACCACACATTATGGATTGCATGTAAAATCAAATAAGCTATTTAGTTGTTACTTGGTAGCTGTAGGTTTTCTTCACTGAGTGTTGAATAGGGATGGAATATCAAATGCAATTTCATGGGAGCTTGTGCAATACATTGGAGCACCTTCTGCAGTTTGTAAACGATAGTTGTGGGATAGGCTCCAGCATGCCCGCGTAAGCCTAATGAGGATAAGCAGCGAATTGAAGGCGAGGAAAAGGGGGCTCTTAACTTGAAGGATTTGTGTACTAAAAAAAAAAGATTTTCCATTCCAAGCGTGTTGTGTTTAATATCTTTTACTCTTTTATTAGATTTAATATATTTTGTGGCAATGTATAACTTAATATAGTTACAAAATGGTCAAGTGGTTAAAGCCCTTGTTGCCAACCACAACAGAAACATTGTTTTTTTAATTTAAAACTAATCTCATGTAAAGTACACCATCGTGGATCGATGGAAGCGCTCTATGTCCTCACAATGAGTTTGTCCAACCAGTCTACAGAAAAGACATTAGATGGTGTTCCTGGTGGTCTCTGCTTGGTGGACGATGGGTTCACATTGTCAGCAGAGGGCATTTACCTTATCACAACCGGACACCATCCCCTCAGACTATCTACAGTAGACTCCTCTTTTGTTCGAGAAAATAACCCCTCGTACTCTGCTATTGTTCTTTCCAACATTACAAATATTTCTTCAACTCTAACCCGGGAAATGGTGAACCTAGACCCTCTAGAACAGGGGTGTCAATCTTATATTCATCGAGGGCCACATCACAGGTATGGCTGTCCTCAGAGGGCCGATAATAACAGCAAATTTACCGTAAATGAATATGAATGTGTAATTTCCACGTGATATTATACAATTTCCATGCATTTGATCTTTTTTTGATTATTATTTTTATATTATATTTTATAGGTATATTTAACAATGTGATAGATACCTTGCTTTATCTGTACATCATTGTATTTATGAATACTTGCATTATGTTGTTGCATGATGAGACAATATTAATGTTTAGAAGATGTGCAGCTGCATGCAGTACAACTGAAAGAACAAATACATTTAGCATGAAAGATGAGGTGATTTATTGAAGCACAGCTCTCACAGGCCGCATTAAATGATATGGCGGGCCAGATCTGGCCCCCAGATCTTCAGCTTAACGCCTGCGCTCTAGAGCATTGCTTCTCTCACTAATGAAGGCTTCGTTACACCCTTTACCCGTAAAGTGTGTGGTGAAATTAAGCTGATGTCAACCCAAATGAACAAGAGCCACTGGGTGTAAACTAAAAGCAGTGGTCGACAGACAAGACAAAGGAAAGCAGGAAGAAGCAGAAAAACACACCAGCTGAAAGGACAAAAATGCTAAGGGCTAACAAGAGAAGGGCATTTTGGTCTCTCTTCTTGGCTCAAGCTTGTAATTTTATGAAATAAAACTGACTGACATTCTGTCACAGGTTTTGCTTCTATTCATTGCACTGAAATAGTAAAAGCATATAAACAATATTGTTACACACCCATTCATTTCATTTCCAGCTGCTGGTCTCAGCAGCACACTTGTGATTGTTCAGCTGGTACTTATACAAGAATCTTTCACCGCACACACCACAGCTCAACACTTTCTCTCCCGTGTGTGTTCTCATGTGTCTCACAAGTGTTGATCATTGATAAAATCTTTTGTGGCAGATTGAACAGGGAAAAGGTTTTTCCCCCGTGTGTGTTCTCATGTGAACTTCCAAGTAACCCCACGAGAATCTTCTGTTACAGACCGAGCAGGCAGTTGAGTTTTCTCCAGTGTGCATTGTCATGTGTCTTTTCATGTTGCTCTGGTAATTAAAGGATTTGTCGCAGTGAGAGCATTTAAAGCTCGTCTTGTTAGTGTGACATGTCATATCAGCTTTAGAGTCTTCATCATCAGCGCCAGGAGAGTGTGACGTCGAGTTGTCGCTATCTGGTAGCGGAGCTAAGAAGTTGTCTGGTATCTGATGGTCTCCTTCGGCTTCTGTTGACATGTGTTGAGTTGAGCTGCCGCTTGGAGGCTCCGCCTCTGTCTTCTCCTCACTTTCACCCTCATCATCACTCTTCACATGGACACCAATCACTGGGAACTCCTCCAGTCCCTCAGGATGCTCTCCCTCCTGACTGATGCTGTGGTCCTCCTCTTCCTCTTTAAAGTGAAGGCGCTGTGAAAGATGCTCTTCTCTGGCGTCTGCAGGACACAAACAGAGCAACACAAGTCCGGCTTTGCTCCATCATCTATCCTGCACTCATATATGTCCTATGTATCTTAGAACCTCATCAGTCACCACACTGACATTCAAGACATCACAAACATTGCATACATTAAGGGAATTAAAAAAACAATACAACAGGTTGTAAAAAAACACAAAATAAACCTGATATAAAAACATGACAATTGCTCATACACCCAAAGGACAAACTAGCATAGACTAAAAATACAATGTAAATGATGATGATGACAAAATGCTGTGGAAAGCATATTACAAATCCATGGGTGCAATTAATTATGATTATCAGGCTGATATGATAAATTATGACGTAATACAGATAAATCCGATATAATATTCAAGAATTGCTCCACTTACAGATATTTTTTCAAAAAAGCATCGTCCCCCGCTCTCACTTCAGAGGAAGATATTTCACATGCTAGTTGCAGCAAATCCTCCGCAATGAGGGGGAAAAAATATATTTGTCAGATAGTAAAGGCATTATAATCCTTTACAATAAGTGTTTTTATACGTTATTTTAACCCTACTCTTATACATGAAAATGAACTGGATAATTTAATATATTGTCAGAGAGAGGGTTCACCTTGTGTATTGGTTTCGGCACCTCGGCACGTTTCTTCCATAGAACAATGGCATGAACAGACTGAGCTCTTTTGTCAGTCATACAATGTATTTGGATGGGTGGGGCCACAATCAAACGCACTAGCACATATTGTCATATCTTAAAAAGTAAATGTTGAATTGAAGTAATGTTGAAATGTCATTTCCTAGACCCAATCTCGTGAGAATAGCTAGTATTCCTTCTTAGTTTTGCATATGAAATATTGTATTTTATATACTTTTTGTATATCGTATCAAATGTTTGTTTGCATATGGTTATTGCTAGGTATGTACGATATTATCGGCCCGATTTTGGCATAAAAATGTAATATCAGTTAGTATCGGTATCGAGGTTTTTCCCTATAATAAAGAACTAATTTAAAATGCTGTAACTAGACCCATGGGCTACTGTATTTACCGGCACTGAAACCGCGTCATGACTCGTCTAAAACAAGCGTGGGTAGCTACTCGCTGCGTAGTTATGCTTTTTATTATAGTAAGAATAAAACAAACCTGCTTGGTGCTGCCTGAAAACAGCGTCCAGTAGTTGACGTTGTCGCTCGTTCTCCTCTTTGGTTCGACAAAGTTCCTCCTCGTACTCTGCTATGGTTCTTTCCAACACCACAAATATTTCTTCCACGGCCGCAGTCAGTCGCTGATCCACCAACGCTCTCAGCATTTCTACTTTACACATTTTCACACAATCACAACACTCCACACTCGATCTCCGCCTAGCGATGTGTTGATCACTTCCGCGTCTCTCTGCTAGCAAGTTAAGCTAGCCCGAGGAGCGTCAAAGTTCACGGAAGAATGAACGTTTCAAAGCGCGATCTGTCACACGGCCGGCATGTCAGCAGAACTGAGAGTTAATGCGTAATGAAGACCACAAACAAACATAACACTAAAGAGTTTCCAATTCTCGGAGTCTGATTTTTTATCTATTTCCGGCAGACGACACACAGCTACCACACGCCAGCATTACTGCCTCCCTCAGGCGAGGAGGCGTCATTACATCCGTAATGACGCTTTCCTTTTAATCCGTTTTAAAAGGAAACGTTTGCGGCATTTAACAATATATTTACGCCTTTACTGACCCGGCGGTGTGGAAATTCCGGTTTTAAAGGGTAAGGTATGAGTAACACATTGTATAGAACGCCACACACATGCAGGCGGTCCCGGCTTTTGCCTTGCTTAGGCACCTTGACAGCAGTCAGGAAGCACAGCAGACTAACATAACTTATAGCAATTGGCAATAGTGTCCTACAACGGCAGCCTTTTCAAGTCATTAAACACAATTCAGTCACAAACGGCAGCACAAGGTCTCGATGGGTACACAGATAACGCGACATGTGGGTCTGTATACATTTTGAACAATACTGTGAAAGTCAAAGTTTGTCCAAGTCTTCACACCGACCGCTGCTGCTCTCACCAACACATTGGTGATGGTTAACCTGGTACTTGTAGGAGAACTTTTCGTCGCACACGCTGCACCTGAACACTTTCTCGCCCGTGTGTGTCCTCATGTGTGTGATTAAATGTGACTTTTGAGTTACTCTGAGGCCGCACACCAAACAGGTAAAAGGTTTCTCCCCAGTGTGAGTTCTGGCGTGTTTAACTAATGCCGACGTCTGAGTGAAACTCCTATCACAGATAGCACAGGAATACGGTCTCTCCCCGGTGTGCGTCCTCCTGTGTCGCACAAACGCAGAGTGATCGCAAAACCCTTTATTGCAGACAGAGCAGGAATAAGGTTTTTCTCCCGTGTGCGTTCTTATGTGCGTTTTCAACCCTCCGACCAGAGTGAAACTTTTCCCGCAGATGGAGCAGGTGAAGGGCTTCTCGCTCAAGTGCGTTCGTTTGTGTCGCACAAACGCAGACTGATGAGAAAAACTTTTGTCGCAGACTGCGCAGACATACGGCTTTTCTCCAGTGTGCGTTCTTGTGTGCGTTATCATGTGGCCTTTTATCGAGAATCGCTTGCCGCAAAAGGTGCAGCTGAACGGCTTCTCGCCTGTGTGAATCATCATGTGTGTTTTCAAAGTTGACTTGTGGCCGAAGGTTTTGTCACACTGGGAGCATTTAAAGTGTGTGGTGTCATTGTGACACGTCATATCAGCTTTAGAGTCTTCATCTTCAGTGTCGGGAGACGTTGTGTCGTCGCTGTCTGATAGCGGAGCTAAAAGGCTGCCTGCTTGTGATCCTCCACGGCGGTCTCCATCAGTTTCTGTTGCCGTGTGTTGTGCTGAGCTGCTGCTCTGAGGCTCCGCCTCTCTTCTGTCTTCATCATCTTCACTCTTCACAATGACCCGAATCACTGGGAACTCCTCCGACTCTTCAAGCCCCTCCTGACTGACACTGTGCTCCTCCTCTTCCACTTTAATGTGAGGGGACTGTGGCCCTTCCACTTCCTTTTGATTGTGGCGGGGCTGGGGCTCCTCCTGCTCCATCCTGGAGCTCCACTCCTGCTGCTCAAGGGAAAGATGTTCTGCAGGACATAAAAAAAGACAACTAGTTGCTTTCAAAATGTCAAGCTATGCTTTGGATGGTGTATTTGAAAAGTTTTCTTGATGGGCAGACATTTGTTTCAGACCAGGACTTTTTCCACTGAGGGTGTGTGGGGATCCATGAAATTATTCTAAAATTTTAATTCACGCTATGATGCTAAAATGAATCCAATATGCGCAGACATTAACTAACTGCTGTCAGCTAAAAAAGGCCGCTTGACATTTGCTAATTTTTTCTTACAATGATTATACTATTTGAAATCACCTTTTGAGTACCAGGTGTTATCTTGCAATACCTTCACCTTAATCATCTCCATTATTGTTCATCATAAATACCATTTAATGGAGGCACAGGCAGTCTGCCATTTTGCTCTGCGGGTGCCTGAAATCAGCATGCCAGAAATCAGCTGAAAGCTAAATGTGATGTATTAGTCTATGTAAAGTGCACACACTGGCCATAAACAGATATTAAAAAACAAGCCACAGGCACAGTTTAAATCAGGGGTAGGAACCTTTGGCTCGGGAGCCAGATGTGGCTCTTTCGATGACTGGATATGGGTCTCAGACATTTCGTAACACAATAAAGTTTACTGAATTTTTTCCATTTTAAAGTTAAACATGACTAAAGTAACATCCCTATGCATTTTAATCCATCCATTCATTTTCTGCCGCAATAAGGACGGCCAGAGCCAATGCCAGCAGACCTTCTGATATTTTCCCGGGTCAGACACCAAAACTTGATTATTACTGGTTATTGCGGTACCCTACCCGGGTCATTGTGAGGTCAAGAAGTAAAGATGGCACAAAAAAAGAAAGTTTTGGAGTACGGTGCAAAACCAGGCAGCACCAGAAGTTGCATAGCACGAGTGCAGCAGGAAGGTCAGGTTTTTGCCAGTGTTTATCTTTTTGTTTGTTTCAAAAGTGGTGAATGGGTTTGGATTAAATTTTCGGTCATTGTCAGCACTGGGATATGGAAGAACGGATTCAAATTTGGGGGTGATCCGGATCACTGCCTGGATTCAGGGATTTTTTAAAGGATTATTTAACATTGCAATAGGACCATGTTTCGTGTTTGTGTATATAACTCCACAAAAAAAGTCAGAGCACTTGGGGAAAAAATACAGGACGAATTTTCCAAAATTTTTTTTTATTTTGAAAATATCAAATACTGATCCAAATGGCTCAGGGCTCTCTTAGCCACAAATGACGAATCAGCGGAAGTGTAGACGAAGATAAATTGACCTGGGCAGGAAAGCCACGCCCAATATGGCGGCCATGCCCCTTGTGCGCTTGCGCGTGTAGTTACGTGCAGGACGAAAACGTTTTTTAATATTAGCGTTATTGATTTAAACTATAGTCAGCAATTTAACGCGTGAACACAAGAAGTGGACAAACCTGCACATTTAAAGACACTTGTAGGCTTGACATCGTCCCGTGGTTGACGTTGTTGCTCGTTCTCCTCTTTCGCGGGACAAAGTTCCTTCTCGTTCTCTACCATCTTTCTGTCACACATTTTCACACAAACACCACACTTTACACTCACATTTGCTCTCGGATTAGCGGTGTGTTGATCACTTCCGCGTCTCTTTGTTAGCCACTAGCGAGCTAAGCTAGCTCGAGAAGCTTTAAAGTCCACCGAGGGGGGACTTAATTGTTCGGGTACACGACAGCTGAGTCTATAGATGTCTTCTTCGCTATTCCTGGAATGTGGAGGCCAAATAAACGCGCAGAGACTAAGGAACAAGCGTCATAAATTACAATAAAAGTGCCAATGCGGTCACACTGTTCCGCTAGCTTGCGCCACTTTTCATTTCCGGCAAAAGTAAAAGCCAGATCATTACTGCCGCCCGCAGGTGTGGAAGTATAATTACAATTTCTTCCTGTACTCCTTACCTCTCCCACTTCCTTCTGAATTTTGTAATACCACCTCCCCTTCTTTCTCCCATTGTTTAACAGCAACTGTCCTTTGCTTAGATGTAAGATATAGGTTTGTATTTTTTTTTTTTAATGTATTTTTGTTTTTTTTTTTTTTTTTAATCCTTTCTTCTTTTTTTTCTTTTTTTTTTTCTATACTGCATTTACAAGAAGCTGTACATAAAGTTTTTTCATATGCATGCCACATTTGTACTCCTGGTTGGATGTAAGCTGCGTTGCACTGGAAACAGCTTCCAATACTTCAGTGCAAGGGTGTCCAAAGTGCGGCCGGTGGGGCTACTTCCTGCCCGCGGAACATTCAAAAATATCCAATTTAAAAAGAAAACAAGAATGAAAGTCAAAAGATTAAGTGAAAAGAGTTGTAGTCTATTGAGGAAAAAGGCATCATTTTAGGAGGATAACGTCATAATAGTATGAGGAAAAATAATGTCACTTTGGAAGCATAAAGTTGAAATAGTAAAGAAAAAAACTATTAATGTTATTATTATTATGAGAAACAAATAAAACAAAGTCAAACTATTAAGAGAAAAAAACTAAATGTGTAATATCATGAGGAAAAATGTCATGAGGAAAAATGTCATTTACATAGCATATACTTAAAATATAAAAAAAATATATCTTTTTTTGTAAAGTCATAATATTACAAAAAACAAACAAAACAAAACAAGGCTGTACCTTTTGGAAAATTCGTTTGGGGGAAAACTACAATACAACATTCTGAAAAGAACATTTACTAAAAATATTTAAGAGGGAGTTGAAATATTTGAAAACATAAAAAATGTAACAGCAAATAAGGGGGAAAAAAAGCAAAGTTGAAGTTTTTCACGTATATGGCAAGTTTTTCTTGAAATATATACAAGTTCTTAGCATATTGCTTTACAAAATATCCAAGTGGCAAATTTGCATCCTTTAATCTATCTTTATGTGGTCCTCGCTGAAAAAGCGTTTGGACACCCCTCTACAAGTCAAAATGTATATTTAAAAAAGTAATTTATAATTTGTATTTTAAATGAGGGGCAGTGTTTCCCCCAGGACAGTAATCTATTAGTTGTTGAATTTGCATAACAGGCCATGACAACTTTGCAACAAACTATGATGTTTAGAAAAGCAAATTAACTTTCCTCAGTATGTTACATGCAAACACAAAGCAATGATGTTGAAAGTCCCGCAGCTTCATTTACTACTGCTGTTCTCAGCAGCACACTTGTGATTGTCAAGCTGCTACTTATAAGAAAATCTTTCACAGTGCAACTCAACAATTTCTCATCCGTGTGTCTTCTCATGTGTCTTTGCATATCTGGTTTCTGAGTAAAACCTATACCGCACCCTGAACAGCTAAAAGGTTTCTCCTTGGTGTGCTTTCTCATGTGCTGTTGCAACCCTGAATAATCACATAAATGTTTGCAGCAGACTGAGCAGGTATAAGGTTTCTCCCAGGTGTGTATTTTCATGTGCTGACACAATGCTGAACTCTCACAAAAAGTTTTGCTGCACACCAAACAGGAATACGGTTTCTCTCCTTTGTGTATTCTTGTATGTTTCGTCAAAGACAATTTTTCAGCAAACCCTACTCCGCAGAAAGCACATATGTAAGGTTTTTTTCCAGTATGTCTTCTTCTGTGTCCAACAAAAGATGAATTATCACAAAGACTTTTGCTGCAGATGGAGCAAAAGAAGACCCTTTCCCCCGTGTGTGTTCTTGTGTCTCTTATCAAATGCTTCTTTATTGTGAATCTTTTACCGCACATCAGCAGGGAAAACGTGTTCCACCAGTGTGTATTCTCTTGTGTATTACCAAAATACTGCTTAAAGCAAAACGTTCACCACACACTGGGCAGGAAAAGGGTTTCTCTCCTGTGTGTTTTTTTGTGTGGACACATAAGCTACCGCGTGGCTTTTGTCAGAACTAGCAAGCTAAGCTAGCACGAGAAGCTTCAAAATGCAATGAGAGGTGGTTGTCCTGACACGACAAATGTGTGTCTTTTAATTTGATTCTGTTGTACAGTATGACAGAAATTAAAAACCATTAAAAACCAACGCAGTAGAGAAAACAAGTATGAAGACGGATTTGAAGTAATCTTATTTCATCCATTTCCGGGAGACGACACACACCTAGAGCATTCTAGCATTACTGCCTCCATCATGCGAGGAGGTGTCATTACAATCTTGCCCTCGTGGTGTCATATCAAATACAAAACATTTTTTTAAATCAGGTTGCAAAAAAAGTCATGTGACGAGAGTAAAGTTGAAATATTATAGAAATAAAGCCATAAATACTATGAGAACAACTGCTATAAAAAACAGCAAACATTGGGGGAAAAGTAGTACAAAAGTACAAAGTCAAAATATTCAGAGACAAAAGTCACATTCTAACAAGAAAGAAGATCATAATTTTGTGACAATAATAATATTTAAATGGAAAATGCATCATTTTGCGAACGTAAAGTTGGAAAATGAAAGACAAATAAAGGCTACCTCGACTTTATATCAGCCCGTATGACTGTCTCCTCTAGCCGGTGTTATTGTTGAGAAAAAAACCAAACAAATGTTGCTATGCTATGCTGTCCGCGTGTTCAGGTGTTTTGGGCCCTACGGCGTACTGTAGATTGCCAAAATGGCGATCGTGCGCATGCGCCATGCTGATTTGTGGGCCTGAACAGAAAGCAGCAGAAAAGGCGACGGTAACATTATCGACAGTCAGTGTCATGGCGTTGTTACTCTTTTTGTCTTACTTTGGCACAAACCGGAGGCAGTAAAGCAGCAATTCAGTCATTATACACGGGCTAAATTTGTCTCACCCATTTGTTATTGAAGCCTCTGTAACTTAGCTCTTTAGCTGCTAACAAAAGACTCGGAAGTTAGCAACACATGCTAAGTGTTGTTGTTGCGCGTGTGTGAAAATGTGTAAAGTAGAAATGCTGAGAGCGTTGGTGAATGAGCGGCTGACTGCGGCTGTGGAAGAAATATTTGTGGTGTTGGAAAGAACCATAGCAGAGTACGAGGAGGAACTTTGTCGAACCAAAGAGGAGAACGAGCGACAACGTCAACTACTGGACGCTGTTTTCAAGAAGCCTCAGGTTGTGTTACACAGAGCAGGTGGGTTTGCGTCTTCGTCAAAACTTTGACGCATCACAAGAAGCACTGGGTTTGGAAACGACCAGGGTTGGATATCATTTATTTACTAAAAGGAACTAAAACATGCCACTTTTGCCCAAAAACAATGCATTTTATTTTTATGGAATTTTCAGTTGAACAAAATAGTTATTTAAATACTTAAATAATATGCATCGCATTAAAAGTAAATGATAAACGAACAAACCAAATACACAACACACCCCTTGTGTTGTATTGTTGATTGTTATGTAATGTTGATTCACTGTGATTGGTGGATAATGAAGAAGCGCTGTGTTGTTTGAGCTCTGCTGTTGGCGTGTTAAGGTCGGCTATAGTGTAAAAAGAGAGGCAGACTGTGTGAACCTGTAGGCACCGATATGAGGTCCGGTTAGTACTAAAATTATGGAAATTAGGGAATGTCATTGATTAACTAAAGCAGGGGTGTCAGAACTTTTTTTCCAACAAGGGCCACAAGGTTAAAAATCAGAGGGTGCATTTTTGCCTCTTTGATATTTTGTGAAAATTTGCTATGAAGTTATATTCATTTTAATAAAAAGTGCACATCAGCGTACTCATATATGTGAAAAAGCCTATTAATATAAACTTCACTCTTATCACTGTTTTCCCCTAATTATGCAGTTATTTAAAAAAATATTTACATCATTTTCTTAAATAATCCTTGTAAGTTTTACTCTCAAAATATTGCGATTTCATTCTCTTAATATTTTAATGAGTTTTCCAATTTTTTGTTTAACTTTATTTGCTTTTGTTTGTTTCTTAATATTACAGGTATGTTCTCATGAAATGCAGCCACTGTTTTTGTTAGAAAAAAAATAATGTTTTGACTTCATTCTCGTAAAATTGCTTTTTTTATTCCCATAATATTTTGACTAATATTTTTTAAAATATATTTTCCCCAAAGTATTGACCCCCAAAAATTACAAATTCATTTTTTTTCACATTATATAATGATTTTTTAAACATATTTTTTCTTTAATATTCCAACTCTATGCTGCTAAAATTAATTTTCCACATTAATTTTTGTCAAAACCTTGCAGGTTTATTTATAAAATTGCAACACTCCATCCATCCATTTTCTATACCGCTTATCCTCATCAGGGTTGCGGGTAAAATTGCAACTGTCTCTTATAATCTTAACGTTTTTTTTCTTTAATATTTTAACTTGATGCTACTAAAATTGCTTTGTAGTCCTCATATTCTTATGTTGTTCCTGTAAAATTACCACGTTTTCTTGTTGGACTACATTTTTTTTCTAAATTATTCAACACATGCTCTTGATAAACCAATAATAACACAGCTTCTGTGTGTTCTCATGCAAGGTGATATTCATGTTTGGAGCCACAGTAATATGTAACTTGACATTTATTCTTTTTCTGTCCTGTAGATGTCACTCAAGAACATCTTCCTCCTGAGCAGCGGGAGTGGAGCTTCAATAGGGAGAAGAAGGAGCCCCTGCCCCCCGAAATTAAAGAGGAAAAGGAGGATCACAGCATCAACCAGGAGGGAGAGCATATTGAAAGACAGGAGGAGTTCCTAGTGATTGGTGTCCCTGTGAAGAATGAAGATGATGAAGACAGAGGTGAAAGTGAGAAGAAGAAAGAGGCGGAGCCTCCAAGCAGCAGCTCAACTCAACACATAACAGAAGCTGATGGAGACCACTGTGGAGGATCACAAGCAGACAACCTCTTGGCTCCGCTATCAGATAGTGAGGACACAACGTCTAAAGCTGATGACACGCGCTTGAAATGCTCTGTGTGTGAAAAAACTTTTGCCCGCAACAAAAACCTGAAAGATCACATGATATGCCACACGGGAGAGAGACCTTTCATCTGCTCAGTGTGCGGTAAAAGATTCTCCCGTAAAGGAATACTGACAAGACATATAAGATTACACACCGGAGAGAAACCGTACGGCTGTTCAGTATGTGGTCAACGATTCCCGCAAAACTCAAACCTGATATCACACATGAGAACGCACACGGGCGAGAAACCATATTCCTGCGCCTTCTGCAACTCGTGTTTTAGTAACAGCTCGACGTTGCTTCGACACACACGAACCCACACAGGGGAGAGACCTTTTCCCTGCTCTGTCTGCGGCAAAAGGTTCTCTGTGATGGGACATCTGCGATCGCACAGGCGAACGCACACGGGCGAGAAACCGTTCCCCTGCCCTGTATGCGACAGACGTTTTGCGGAGAAATCGGCAATGGTCAAACACATGAGAACCCACACCGAGGAAAAAACATGCTCCTGTCCAATTTGCGACAAAAGTTTTTGTGACCGGTCATCACTCGTTCAACACACAAGAATACACACTGGCGAGAAAGTGTTCAGTTGCGGAACGTGCAGTGAAACTTTCTCCTACAAGTACCAGGTCAGCAATCACAAATGTGCTGGTGGGAACGACGATGGAGGCGGTGACAAAGTTAGTATTTCCTGACACAAAGACACATTCCATTTATCATCACTTAAGTACTTTATGAGGTAACCTGCATGAGATGCATTTCTGTTTTTAATCAAAGCCAAATCATAGAAGCGCATCTAAAAACATCTAAGAATTTTGAATATATTTTTATTTTGGATTTCGCTCACAAGCCAACACAAACAAAATTAATTAAACCTGAATGAACTAGAAACATATTTCCATCTGACATCGTTTATGTCTAAATTAAAATATATTTTCCACAATTTATCTTTGTGTACGTGTAGTAGATACTTCCTATATGCCACTTACTGCTCCGCAACGGAACACGTTTATAGCAACACACACGAGCATATTTATGTCACATTTACAGTGGTCCATCCATCCATCCATTTTCCACCGCTTATCCGGGTCGCGGGGGCAGCAGCTTCAGTAGGGAAGTCCAGACTTCCCGGTCCCCAGCGACCTCTTCCAGCTCCATCGGGAGGACACCAAGGCGTTCCCAGGCCAGCTGTGAGACATAGTCCCTCCTGCGTGTCCTAGATCTTCCCGGGGGCCTTCTCCCGACTGGGCATGCCCGAAACACCTCACCAGGGAGGCGCCCGGG
>QODF01000004.1:0-10533 GCA_024372805.1 Oostethus manadensis | reverse complement strand
AAGTGTTGTGATTGTGTGAAAATGTGTAAAGTAGAAATGCTGAGAGCGTTGGTGGATCAGCGACTGACTGCGGCCGTGGAAGAAATATTTGTGGTGTTGGAAAGAACCATAGCAGAGTACGAGGAGGAACTTTGTCGAACCAAAGAGGAGAACGAGCGGCAACGTCAACTACTGGACGCTGTTTTCAAACAGCCTCCTTCCGCATCATACGCAGCAGGTTTGGGATGACTTTTTTGTTTTTAATCTGAACATGCGTGAGTTAATTTTGCATGAAGACGTCAATAACTCTTATTGGTGTGAAGTTTAAGGATATGCATGTACATGCATGTCTTTACAAAGGATTCTAGCATAATCCATAGGTGGCGCCACAAATGTAAGCGGTTATTACAACCACGTAAAAAATGTGGACACACATCTGTGCTATTATTTTTACACCACATGGTGGCGCTATTGTTGAACCCTAAACTTATGTTGACGTTAAATTACTCATGCACGCAGCTCTATGTGAACGCACTGTAAACGATTGTTCGCAAGTCACCCAGCATTTGTCTAATGGTGATGAAACACCTTACAAAGCATTTTGAGACACTTTTCAGCAACGACCTATGATGTCGTTCACAGCAGCACAAACTATGAAGAACTTTGGCGGGGTGGGAGTGTCGGAAAGCTCCAGTGACGAAGATCTTCCCCCTGAACAGCGGGAATGGCGCTCCAGGTTGAAGCAGGAGGAATCCCAGCCCTCCTACATTAAAGAGGAAGAGGAGGAGCCCAGCATCAGTCAGGAGGGAGAGCACCTTGAAGGACCTGAGGAGTCCATTTTCACCGGGTCGCCCTTGACCGGTGTCATTGTGAAGAGAGAAGATGATGAAGACAAACCTCGGGTCTCTCAACTTCATCTCAGAAGCTCACAGCTGGCACCGCTGTCAGACAGCGATATGAGAGACACTGATGATGAAGACGCTAAAGCTGATGTGACGCGTCACGTTGGCAACGCGCACTTGCGATGCTCGCAGTGTGACAAAACCTTCAGCGACAACTCCACTTTGAAACGACACATGAGATGCCACACGGGAGAGAAACCTTTTGCCTGTTTGATTTGCGAGAAGAGCTTCTCTCAAAAAGCATCTTTGGTGATTCACACGAGAACGCACACGGGCGAGAGGCCTTACACCTGCTCCGTGTGCGAGAAAGGCTTCCGTGATAATTCGGCGTTGGCGACGCACATGAGGACACACACGGGGGAGAAACCCTTCTCCTGCCCATTTTGCGACAAAAGGTTCGCTCACAAGGGACATTTGATATCTCACACGAGGACGCACACCGGGGAGAAACCTTTCACCTGCTCTGTCTGCAACGCCAGCTTTCGAGTTCACTCGGTCATGATGATCCACATGCGGACGCACACCGGAGAGAAACCTTTTGCCTGCTCGGTGTGCGGCAAAAGATTCACCCAAAAGGGAAGCCTGATTATACACACGAGAACTCACACGGGAGAAAAACCCTTTCCCTGCTTGGTGTGCAACAAACCGTTTCGGGTCCGTTCGGCACTGGCGACGCACATGAAAACGCACAATACACAGTAGCATTCCCCGTGCTCGATTTGTTGGTAAATCGCAGTGTGATGTAACCACGTTACATCATTGCCTGTGTAACACTATTATGCTATTTAAACAAACTGCCATTATAATAGCAAAACATAATGTGTATCATTTGATAAATAGAAAAGAGCGTACAAATAAGCAAATATAGTGTTGAATGCGTTGCAAGGAGTCCAAATATAGTGTTTTATGATTGGTCTTATTATGATTTCAAACTCTACTTTGTCTGCATGTTTGAGCTTTGCTTGGGGAAAACCGTTTAACATATTAAAAGCAGGTTGATCTTCAAGCAAATCATTCTCATTTTTGTGAAAGAGCTGTCTCCTACACCAGTTTTATGAAACCTATTTCAGACGTAAATAAATTAGGTCCTGAAAAAGACAAAAACGTGGGAAGACAAGATGCACAGAAAATGGACGGTACCAGCACGTAAACTGAACTGCTTTGCTACCAAACACTTATAAACAATGACAAACAATGTATGTTTCTAAAAAAACACTGTGTTGTGTATCTCTTTTGTCATCGTTTAGTGACTTATGTGTAGAAAATGATAACAGCAAACGCAAGTCAATGTAGTTTGTCCAAGTCCTGTTGCCGTAGCTCCTCTTGCCACATCCGGTTGCCATAAACAAGTTTTCGTCGTTGCTAAATCGGTGTGATTGGGTGCTGTTAGCGTTCCACAGTATAACGCGTACCATTATAAGCATATTATGAATTCTTCTGTCAGGATTAACTCGTCTCGTCGAAGATTCTCGGGTTAGCATAGCTTGCTAGCTACCAACAAAGAGACGCGGAAGTTAGCAGCACATGCTAAGTGTTGTGATTGTGTGAAAATGTGTAAAGTAGAAATGCTGAGAGCGTTGGTGGATCAGCGACTGACTGCGGCCGTGGAAGAAATATTTGTGGTGTTGGAAAGAACCATAGCAGAGTACGAGGAGGAACTTTGTCGAACCAAAGAGGAGAACGAGCGACAACGTCGACTGCTGGACGCTGTTTTCAAGCAGCCTCGTGATGTGCCACACAGAGCAGGTTGGTTCATGGTTGTGTCAATGAGTTTATTCATTTCCATTTAAATACATTTTCTTATTAGCCCAAGGGTACACGGGTAAAAGGTGGTGGAATGGCATGTAATAAAATCTAGTTTTAATTTAGGCAAGAGTGAAAATGCATATGGAGTACAGATTAAATACAAAATCGTGATAACATGTCTTGGTTTTTTCACATTATATTGATCATTTTTGGTTCCAGGGGCAAAGCTAAATCAACTCAAACAACATAAAAATACAGCATCAAAATATAAAATATCAGATGTAAGTTGACTATAAATTACAAAAAATTTCAAAATATTCATATAAATAAGTTGTAATCTAACGAGGAAATTTTAATTTTACAACATTATTATTTACATTATGACAAACAAGCAACAACTAAAAAAAGGGTTTTTGGGGAAAAATAGCCTGGAAAAAAGTTATGTTAGAAAAATATATGGGAATCAAGTCATAATATTTTGAGAAGAAAATTTACAAGAAAAAAGTTGAAAAAGTTGTAAAACAAAAAACAGTCCTGACATTATGAGAATAAAGTCATGTTCTAACTTAAACTCATAATTTTCACAAAAATAAATGTGTAGCATGAAGCAAAATTACGATAAAATTATGTGTATATATGTACTGTATATGTGTATATATATACATACATACAGCTGGGATACTGTATATATAAATATATGTGTATATATATATTGTGGGGTGGGGTGACCAGACAAGACCCGAGATGTAGGTTGTGCAAAGAGGCCCTTGAGACAATCCAGCATGGCTGACATAGCAATACCAAGTGAGTGCAACATGAGAAACTGGACAAATACCTCACAGAGGAGCTGGAGAGGCCCTGGAGGGTAAAGGTGACAGTGGTGCTGATGGTCATCAGAAGAGTAGCTACAGCATTCATTCCTCCATTCATTTTCTATGCCGCTTATCCTCATTAGGGTCACAGGTATGCTGGAGCCTATCCCAGCTGGCTTTGGGCGAGAGGCTGGGTACACCCTGGACTGGTCGCCAGTCAATCGCAGTAGCTACAGCAAATCCCAGGAAAAACATCAGACATCTCGGTCCAGAAAAGTGAAGTTCTAGGGTCAGCAAAAATACTGCGCAGAACCCTCAAGCTCCCAGGCCTGTGGTAGAGGACCTGAGCTTGGAGGGATTAAAAAGAGGAGGGGTTTGTGGTGTGAAAAAGTGTAGTCATTTTTTTGTGTAGTTTGTTTTTTGCATGTTTGTCACACTTAAATGTTTCAGATCGTCAAAAAATATATAAGTCATTGAGAACGAGAACACAACTGAACAAAAAATTGAAGTTTTTAAATGAAACTTTTTCTTAAGGGAGAAAAAAAATCAAACCTATTTGGCCTTGTGTGAAAAAGTAATTCAATGCAACACACACATAATTTTCTTTGTACTGGTTTACGATCTACATTCAAATAATTTGCCTTATTTCAGTGATATAGCTCAGATTGTAGTTTTATTTGCAATAGTATAAAAATATATAGTCTTGTGTTTAATTCTTTATTTAATCTAATCTAAGCAAAATCTAAAATAGATATTTTTCCCACTAACAAGATAGGCCCATTCTATAATAAATCAATTTTGTTTATTTTAACTAACTTGCAGTAAAATTTGAGATGCTTTAGTTACAGCTCTACACACAGTGGTTTTCCCTATATTTTCTACATTGTATAGGTAAGCCCCCTCAGGAGTGACGTGGATGTCAACGCACACGTTTCTCTCTGATGTGAAGGCATGTATGGGGTGTGTGATAGATTTTATGTATTCCCGGAGGTTATTATTCAGGTTATAGAATATGAACAAAACAACCTAACATATGTATGTCTTCTTGTGTCCAGCAGCTGTCAGTGATGAAGCTCTTCTTCCTGAGCAGCAGGAGTGGCGCTCCGGGATGGAGCATGTGGAGCCCCATCCCCCACACATTAAAGAGGAAGAGGAGGACCACAGTGTCAGTCAGGGGGTAGAGCAGCTTGAAGGACCTGATGAGTTCCCGGGGATGCGTGTCATTGTGAAGAGTGAAGATGATGAAGGTGAAAGTGAGAAAAACAGAGAGCCGGCATCTCCAAGCAGAAGCTCAACACAAGACATGACAACAGAAGCTGATGGAGACGACTGTGGAGGATCACAAGCAGACTTAGCTCCACTGTCGGATAGTGACGATACGATGTCGCACTCTCCTGACACTGATGATGAAGACTCTAAAGCTGATATGACACGTCACATCGACAACACACACTTTAAATGCTCTCAGTGTGACAAAAGATTCGGCAAGAAGAGAAATCTGAAACGACACATGAAATGCCACACAGCAGAGAAACCATTCATGTGCTCAGATTGTGGGAAAACATTCTCTATAAAGGGACATTTGATAAGACACACAAGAACACACACAGGAGAGAAACCATTTGCCTGCTCAGTTTGTCGTCAAACATTCTCTCGCAAAGCGTCTTTGATCATACACACAAGAACACACACCGGGGAGAAACCCTTTGCCTGCTCAGTGTGCTCTAAAAGATTCACTCATCGCTCGACATGGATCAGACACACACAGATGCACACAGGAGAAAAACCATACGCCTGCTCAATCTGCAGTAAAAGGTTCTCTCAAAACGAATACTTGATAGCGCACAAAAGGACACACACAGGAGAGAAACCGTTTCCATGTGCCGTCTGCCATACGTTTTTTCGTGATCGTTCGGCGCTGAGTAATCACATGAGACGACACACTGATGACAGACCGTTTTCCTGCACGACGTGCAACGCAAGTTTTCGGGATCGCTCGTCGTTGAGGAAGCACATAAAAACACACACCTGCAACAGTGTTTAGCAATACTGATGATCCCCGTTTACGACGTTCCATGTTACAGTTCAGTGAACGGGTACATAGGCGGAACAACACGCTGAAACTGATAGTGACAGCTAAGTAGCATAGTGGTCTCATAATTGAGACTTCTTCACTCTCCTGCTCTTTTTCATCGACACACACATGCATGTGGTTCTCTGAATCTGTGGGATGGATGGATGCTAACGGTGGTTTGCTATGATAGTTTGTGATGTATGAACCGACATTTAATTTATTTGACCGCATAACATAAAATGTATTACATTTTATGTTATGCTATTAGATTTAAATAAATCCATGTCAACATGTTTTTCTTTTGGAGCTTTGTAGGTAACCTGAGACATGTATGAAGAAAATAGTACAAAAGAGAGGACATTTAAATTGCATTTTTTTTTGTATTGACAATTTAATTTGGTTATCACTGGGGTTTTCTAGACATTAATAAAATAATAAAAATAATAATAAAAAATATTTTGTCAAATTTTATGTAGCATATTGTATTTGAACATGTCCTGTAAGCCATTCACAACCGGAGGGTGGCGGTAGTGCACTATTGCAGTCTGCATCCGCCGTTAAACTAAGAAGAAGACGAATCAACACGTACTGCGCACGCGTGGGTAGCCATTTTGGGCTACGCGACTCTTGCAGCGCGTGTTTGCTAGCAAAGAGACCCGGAAGTACGTCGCTGAGCAGAGCTCGAGCGTGAGTGTGAAGTGTCGTGATTGTGTGAAAATGTTTTTAGTGTTAGACAGAACGACAGCAGAGTACGAGCGACAACGTCAACTACTGGTGGATGCTGTTTTGTTTATTTCATTTGTTATCAATATCCTTGAACACTCTTGATTAAAATGTTTGACCAGTTTAAAAGCAGCAAACCTGCGCGTTGGATGTTATGAAGGTTCCAAGTAGACTTTCATCATGCAAGCGGGAGAAATTGGCGCGGGACAAAATTAAGTCAGCGATTTATTGCAAACAACCATTGAACTGAAATTGGCTGTTCATCGGCTTGGCATGCTTGATGGCAGTTTCCAGGGGGCTTCCAGGAGGCTAGTGGTCAGGCCTTCACGGAGGGCATGCTCTGTCTAGAACTGATGTCCATTTTGCTAAACTTCCCTTGCCGTCCATCCCCAAATGTTCTCCTTTGGATTTGGATCAATGGAACACGCAGGTGGGTCCAAACAAGTGAGCTTATTACTTTAAAACTTTATTCCACCTTTCAATGTCCCATGTTTGGTCCTCTCCTGCAAATTCCAAACACCCAATTTTGTGGTCTTGAAGGCGACGAGGTTTTTTTTAATTTAAAAGCCTTTTCTGGCAGATAGCGTCTGATGGATATTAGACTGCACACGGCATGAGTAACAACCTTAATTTAGGTTGAGGATGTGTCTGCGTCGTGAGGGATATCCAATGGGATCCTTCGGCTGAGGGCACATTCAATCCACATTTTTGCCAACATTTTGGCTTTTAAAGTCGGTGCTCTTTAACATCTTATTTCACTTCAATGCTTGTTTGCAAAAAATAAACATTGTTTGTCTCCCTCCCATTTCTTTTTTCAAATTTGAAGCTCTGTTTAGAACCTCCTTAAGATCCAACAGTGGTATCAGTCAAAAATGTGCATATATAAGCAAAGCCTATATATTGTTTGCCTAACAGGTATTTTCAAGCATCAAAATTATATGGTAAAATACAAATACAAGGCATTCAAAAAACTAATTCAATGATGTGATGATCTGTAGTATTGTACGCTGGTCGCTAGGTGTCAAAAATGTTGCTCTAATGTTGGGTGAGACACACAAGCACAGCTTTTTATTTAAATTATTTCGCAACAGGCTCAATAATCCCTAACACGTGCTACTGTTGTGGCCGTAACTCACTACAAACTAAATTTCAACTCTGAACCTCCGACATCACTTCCTGTCCATCGCCCAACTGAGTTCCCTTACCACACAAACACATTTACAGCAACAAATGCAGGCAGTTGTCTCATTTGTGTTTTATTTTCTCTTATTACGGCTACTATATTGGATAATACGAGTCTAAAGGTGACTATAGAGATGTTAGTTTATTATCTAGAGGACACTAATAATGTTAAAAACAAATTTGGAAGTTTGTACACAGGCTTTCTGCTTTCGTCTGTGCTAACACAAACAGTTAAGTTAGAAAGGCTCCTTGTTTAGTGTGTTGTATTGTTAGCTATTCCTTGGCCTCCAGTGATAATCATACTTGTTACAAATGGGTTTTTTCCCGCAGAAGTGGGCCACATGTAGGTTGTGTCAATCATTCTACCTCTTTTTTGTTTCGAAGGGTCAAGTCAATAGAAGCAACTGAATTTCCCCATTTCTAATTTAAAGGAATTGCGTCAAAACGGAGTCCCTTTACCTGGTTGTGGATTATTCAGTCTCATCCTTCCCATCCTATTCATATAGACACCCTCTATACCACAACTACTCTAAAGTCTGTTTTCTTGTGTTCTGCAGGCATCAGTGCAGATGTTTCCCCGTGAGCAGCACAGCCCCACTACATTAAGGAAGAAGTAGAGCCACAGCCTACCAACGTCAAAGTGGAAGAGAATGAGCCACAGGCCCAGCACATTAAAGAGAAAGAGAGGGAACCAGAGGGAGAGTATATTGAAGGACTGGTGGAGTTCTCAGTGATTGGTGTCTCAGTGAGGCGTGAAGATGCAAAAAAGAAGCTGATGCAGACCACTGTGGAGGATTACACACAGACAACCTCTTAGCTCTGCTATTGGATGACAATATGTCATACTCTGCTAACACCGATTATGAAAACTCTAGAGCTGATACAGCATGTCACACTGACAACACCCACTTTAAATGCTCTCGCTGTGACAAAATTTTTCAGTACTGTTGTCCAAAAAGACACCCCAGAATACGTCCAGAAGATAACCCATTCCGTGTGCCATGTGCAAAAGTTTTTGCAGAAGCCAAATTGGCAAGAACACAAAAGAATGCACACTGGGGAGAAACCCTTTGCCTGCTCTGTGTATGGTAAAATATTGACTCATTGGTCAAATTGAAGGAGACACGCACAAACACACACATTAGAAAAAAGGTATGCCTGCTCAGTCTGTAAAAAAAGTTTCTCTCAAAGTGAGTATTTCACAAGAATACGCAACGGAGCGACATATGTTTGCACAACTTGTGGCAGAGGATTCTTTAAGAAGTCATGTTTGGAAGAACACGTTAGAAGGCACACCGGAGAGAAACCTTTTGTCTGCTTAGAGTGCGGTAATAGAGTCAGTTATTGGTGCAATTGGTTAAGACGTGAACACACATGCAAGAAAAAACGAACGCATGGTCACTCTGTAATAAAAATTGCTCTCTAAATGAATATTTGACAGTACACCATACTGCCCTGTGTGTTTTTATGTGTGTGTTTTTAATTAAAAACCCTTCCTGGTGTGTTGTATGTATTCTCATGATCGTTCAGCATTAGGTACTCTCAAGAAAACACACACAGGTGACAGTGTTCTGTTTAATAATACTGATGATGGTGATCCCTGAGGGTACTTTCATTATTATATTCACACTGTTGTCTAAAGGTAGTTTTTCTTGCATTAAGACACACAAATGCATGTGGTGAATTTGCTATGGTATGTTGTGATGAATGATCCGCCTTTAGCCCTCACATCATTTCCTTCTTAAAATAGGTGACTGCATAACAATATTTATCATGATATGTACTGCAAATCCTGGTCCTTTTTCATGACCGTAAGGCACAACAAAAATTGTAAAAAAAGAAAAAGAAAGTACTAATGTGAATAACCGGTGGTATTTACACCATGCAACGTTTATTTCAGCAATGGCATTGTTAGTACGTTGAATCTTCATCATCACTGACTTGTTATGAATTTAAAACTCTTAATATTATGAAGAAAAAATAATTACATTTAGTAACATACAGTAGAAAAATTAAAAACAGATGAAGTTGACATGGTTGGAACCGGAAATGAAAGTTTTAAAATGAGAATGTCTAAATATTAAGCAAAAATATTCTAATGAAAAAAAAATCACAATCATAACATATAATCATTCTATAACACTGATTGTAAAGTTGCAATGAAAAACAAAAGAGAATAAATTCGTGTTTTTTAACATTAGGATGATGGAAAAGGTTATATTATTATAAGAATACAGTAAATATATTACGAGTGGAAAATTCACAGAGATTATAAATAAATCTACATTATTCATTCATTCATTTTCTATGCCGCATTAGGGTCGCGTATAAATAAATAAATATTTGAAAAACAACCACGGCAAAAATCGGAAAAAGCAGCAAAGCGTGAAGTTGATAGTAATAATCTTCATATGATAATATGCTAAATATGCTATCCCTCCATGACCATCCCAAAATAATGGGAGGTGAGTGCACATTTTAAGTAATTAAAACAACGAAACAATATCAAAGAAATCAAGAATTTACTTGCTTTTTTGTTTTAAACGGATTATGTGATTTTGTTCGTGGCTGGGACGTAAAAATTTTTTCAATTGTGAGACGAACATCAATATCAAACAATGGACCGCAAACAAAACGTCACACAGCGCAAGTGCGCATGCGTCGGTCTGTATTTTGGAGTCACGAAAGACTGGAAAACAAAGTTACCAAGACGATCACATGGTGACCGCGTTTGTTCGCATTTGTCTTTATAGCACACATACGCGAGTGTCAGTAGACATTGTTAACTAATAGTCATTAAAAAACAAAACTTGTTTCAGCGTCTATTTGAATCGTCCTTGGCTATCTTGGCATGCTAGCTGCTAAAAACGCGACGCGGAATTTAACAACACGTACTGCGCGTGCGTGGGCGCCATTTTGGACTACTACTTCGGCGTAAAAACGGCAAGCTTGTCACTCCTCCGCTCCGCAGCCGAACGCATCGCAAAGCAGGGATCGAGTGTGAGTGTAAAGCGTCGTGCTTGTGTGAAAATGTGTAAAGTAGAAATGCTGAGAGCGTTGGTGGATCAGCGACTGACTGCGGCCGTGGAAGAAATATTTGTGGTGTTGGAAAGAA
>QODF01000294.1:274390-326432 GCA_024372805.1 Oostethus manadensis | reverse complement strand
AAAAATAAAGTCAAACTACTGTATTAAGAGCAAATATGTAATGTCATTTTACACGAATAACACAATATTATGAGGAAAAATAAGAGTAGTAGCATAAGATGAAATTTATTTTTTAAAGTCGTAACGTAAGAGACAACATAAGACACAATAGAGTTGACACTTTTGGAAAATTAGGTTGTGGAAAAAGTTGCGTTACGAGAATAATGTCCAAATATTAAGAGAATAATGTAGTGAATAGAATGTTTAATTAGCTTAATAATTAGCTTAGCTTAATAAAATTAAATTAAAAAAAAATATTTTATGAGAATAAAGTCAAAATATCTATCATATTCTAACAAGAAAAATTTAAATATTACAAGAAAAAAATATTAGGAGGAAAAATGTTAATATATATTATATAAAATAATAATAAAAAATTCATATGCTATTTTTTAAAAGTTAGAATTATTTTTTTTATTTGGTTGGGAAAAAAGTTATAGTTATAATTTTTATGGGAATAAAATACTATTTTGCAGACCCCAGTTGAGGATAAGCGGCACAGAAAATGAATGAAGTCATAATAAATCATAATAAAATTTATAAAGATTATTTAGGAAAACAAATCAAAATATTTGGAAAACTGGAAAGAAAAAACAAAAGCAAAAATGGGGAAAAATATACACAAGGAAGCTGAGATGAAGCTTTTTTCTTGAAATATAACTTTTTAGCATGTCTTTTAAAAAATATCAAGGTGGTAATGTTGCAACCTTTCATTTTTCACTATGTGGTCATGGCTGGTAAAATTTTGGACACTAATTTCAACCTATGACTTCGGACTTGACTCGACCGTGTCTGCTATGTCGACTGTCGCATCCGCCTTTAAGGATGAGAGGACAAAAGTCGGCTGGGCCACGCCGAAACAACATCAGCAAGCTTGGCTGTTGGAGATCACAAACCTAACGCTTCACAAACCCACAGCATCCTTGAGCATGTTCAAGGATCTGCTGCTGCGACAGCAACAGTAATAATTCTTGTATCTGCTGTTTTTATGACTACATTTTAAGTGTCTACAGCGTGACTTCATTTTTGAACGACCCTCTCTCACCGTTGGCTTTATTTCCACGTTCAAAGGAGTGGTTCACAGTTTTCGATCAGTACCGCAGAACCAACTGCGTCGTGTCGGACCTCATCATGGGCAATGAGTATGTCTTTCGGGTCTTTACCATCAACCTGGTGGGTCACAGTCCAGAACCCTGCCAAACAAAGGACGGCGTCTACATCCAGAAAACGGGTAGGCGGGACTTTAAGGAGGAGATGTGACCAGAAATAAAACAAAGTTGTCCAAATGTAACTAGTATGTCCTGCAGGCATGGACTACAAGTCTCCCACCTACAAGGAACCCGACTTCTCTGAGGCTCCAAAGTTCACGCATCCCTTAGTGAACCGCTCGGTGATCGCAGGATACAACGCCACCCTCAGCTGCTCTGTCAGAGGCATCCCCAAGGTCAGTCAAATCAAGGTTAAACGCTCCCTGACACGATTCAGCTTTGCTTGCGTATTTTGTTTGTAATTACGTCCTACGTTGTTCCATTTCTCAAAACGAGCTGTAAATTTGCAAAAATGACTTTCATAGTTCACGTCTCATTTCCGGAATACTATGACAAAGGCGAACAATGAAGACCGGTGGAATTCAAAACGGAACAAGTGTAAATGACTCTGGGGGTGCTTATCCTACAAGTAATGCTTCAAAGCGGCTTCTTCATGGGCTGTTGCTGTAGCTGTTGTCGTTTACGTAAAACGTGTAATGCTTTGCATCCTTGTCGCTATGGTGGAATAGTGTTTAGAAGACATTATGGAAACAAGACATGACGTTGGCATAGTGGTTGTTTTTGTCTTGTTGTTCCCCCCCCCCCTGTGTACCGGCGGAATAGGATCCTTTTTACTTTCATGCCAATTGCGTAAAGGTGTTCCTCCAAAGCACTTATCAGTGAAATGATCACTGCAAAGCACAGATCCATCCGTGTCTCAAACCTTCCATTTTTGGGAAAAAAACAAAAACAAATTTACATGATCATGTATACATAATAAACTGCCGCATGGTGGTTGAGTGGTTAGCGCTGTTGACCACGCTGTCAGGAGATCTGGGTTCGGACATCATATGCGTTAACATCCAGCAGCAACACAACATTTTGGCATGACTACTACTTTGATGAACCAAGTCAACGATTTACCTCAAGAAGCGTTTCTTTAACTGACAGGTGTCAGCCCGATGACATCACAACTCGTCATGGGTGGCGCCATCAACTATATTTTGCACATGTACAGTTTGCTTTCAAAAACAACAAACTTCGACACTTTGCAATAACATTTGCAATAATATCCGCCGAGTTAACCCCGACATGCGGCGTCACCGCATCGACTGACACTGTCGCTTGTGACCTTAGCCTAAAGTTACCTGGTACAAAAACAAGATGGACATCACAAATGAAGCCAAGTACAGAATGCTCAGCAAACAAGGGGTCCTGACGCTGGAGATCCGAAAACCCTGCCCGTTTGACGGAGGGGTGTACACGTGCAAAGCCGTCAACGCCAGCGGGGAGGACGTGGTGGAGTGTAAGCTGGAGGTTCGCCGTAAGTACCCACACGTGAAAATGATGCTTTTGAAAAAAGAAATGCGCGAGGGCCACACGGTGGAAAATGTTTTGTAAAAATTCATAAAAATATTGAAATATTGAGTATTATTGGTATAAACTTTTTGCTCCTTTTTCCCCATTTAAAAAAAAATTTTCCAAATATTTTAACTTTCTTTTAAAATAATCTAAACTCTTCATTGCGTAAAAATTATGACTTTACTGGCACAAAATTTGAATTTATTTATATAATTTTGTAACTTTCCCAAACATTTTTTACTATTACATTACATACTATGATTTTATTGGCGGGATATTTTGACTTAATCTGGTAACATTACAACTTTTTCCTATACCTAATTTTTCCTAATCGACAATTGTTTTGTTTTCTCATATTTTTCCCTCATAATTTTATTACGCTATTCTCGTAAAATTACAGCTTTTCCCTGCTAATGTTTTGATTTTAAATTACTGCTGATTTTAACATTTTTTATGTTTTTGTACTTCCTGTGTTGGCTATTGTCTCATCAATGTGACATTACTGCCACCTAGTGACCAGCGTAGAATATTACATATCACTGCATCGTCTTTAAATGCCTCGGTTTTGAACAATGTATTAATACATTTCTAAAAAACAGCATTAGCTTTTTTATAAAAATGTACTTCATATTTAGTATCGTCTTTGTCTTGAAGTCACGTTTCCATTTTTTACGTCATTTGCCATTTTCGCAGCTCAAATCGCAAAAGAAGAAAAGTAAAGATGGAGGACCCGAGGCCTGCGGCGCCGCACACACGGCCTGCATGGTCTCCACTTTCCGCTCTTTATTTTGACCGAAGAAAAGAAACGAAAAAAGCGCGTGGTGCTAATTCTTACACGTGCATTAAAACTCCTTATTGCAGCAGTAACATAATATTGGTGGTTATTTTGTTGTTATTATTGCCGTGCTTGTGCTGAGATCTTTCAAACCTGCAATAAAAGCCTGTTGTCCTGCCGATCAGGTCTGGTGCTTGTGTGTTCCCACGTACTGACATCTAGTGACCAGTGTGGATTACACCGCTTTGATCTATTGTAAAGCAAATATGCTAAGAAGTTATAGATTTCTGATACAAGATACAAGTGAAAAAGCGTATTCATATGAACTTTGCTCTTTTACCCCCACCCCCATTTTTCTGTTTCATTTTCCAAGTATTTCAGTTTTTTTTCTGTCATTTTTTAAAAAATTCCCATTTGTAACTTTTTCCCAAGCCCAATGCCCCATAAACTACATTTGGATTTTTTTGGTTAATATTTTGATTTTATTCTCATAAAATTGCAGCTGTTTTTCCTGATCTGTATATTTTAAACAATATACATTTTTCTTCTCATAATATTTCATTCTCATATTTTGAACTTCTTATAGCACTACCAAAAAAGGTGGTACCTAATATAATGAAAAACAAAACAAAGAAAAATGATGTTGCTGAAAAAGTTCTTTTAACTTTATGCCCTTAAAATGACATTTTTCCTTTTTTGTTTATTCTTGTAAAAATCCTTCTCATTTCAATGACTTTTTTTTTAAATATATGAGTTTATTTTCTTAATTTTTTTTACTTTATTGCCATATTTTTTTATGCAACCCAATTTTGTTTCACACAAAAAGATAATTCAATGGAAAACATATTAAGACTTAAAAAACAGATTTAAAAAAAATTCCAACTTCATACATACTTCAAAATGACATTTTTCCCTCATATTACAATATATTTTTTTTGACTTTACCAGGGATTTTTTTTCAATATGTTCTTCACATATGTATATTTTACATTTATTAGCCATTTAGACATGTCTTGCACTTGAAAGATTGAATTTTCCTTGTAAAATGTGTAATATGTAAATATCACGTGTGCAAATGCATGTCAAATGTCTAAGTGTTAACTGTAACCCTACTTTTGGCCCACCCTGTATATTACAGCAACCTCAAGTATATTTGCAGTATGGACGCCCCTGCTTTACACCGTAAAGAGTCTTTCTGAGGAATAAGAAGGGTTGGTAGAAACCAGTTGGTTTTGTTCAGATTTATTCACATTCTTTCTAAATGAGCAGATAAAAAACTGGGAAAATCTCTGAATAAAAAAAAGACAAGTAAGAAACTTACTCTTTTTGCATACAGTCCTGAAAAAGTAGCCACAAATGAGACTCGTGGCGCCTACTATGGGTTATGAATGCAAGCAGATACAGTAGCGTTCAAAATAATAACAGTACTTGAGTACTGTTATTAGTATATTTGTATTGTTACATGGCTAACAAGGTGCCTGTAGGTGCAGTAGATTCTCAGAAAACAAGACCCAGCAGACATGCCCTTGAAATGCCCCTCACAGGATTGCCAAATCCTAGAAACAAAAAAGTTTGTACAAAATAGTTTTGACAAATGCAGACACTATTTTTTTTGAACACACCCCTTTCAACTAATTGCCCAACTGCACAGCCTTAGGAGCGTGCACATCATGAATGCCGGGTCTTGTTTTCTGATAATGTACTGCACCTGCTGGTGAGTTGTTAGCCATGTAACAATACAAATATTCTAATAACAGTGATTCACCTGGTTAGTCGCATTGCTATTTTTTTTAAAACTCCTGTATGTTTATGTTGATGGCGGCCATGTTTTTCAACCAACCTTGCTCGAATTTCACAGACGTGTGCTTGTTTCAAGGTGATGCTTAAAATTTCAAGGTCAAATGTTGGGGGGTTTAAGTCGGTGCAGAATTGTGTTCCCCCGCAAGACCGTGTCCAGAAAAAGTCACACAGAAAAAAATCACAGTATACACAACATACATTCCTCCCATAATTAGCACTTATGTTCAAACATGAGAAAAGGAACAATGTGAAAAAGGGGGGGAAAGAAAAAAAAAAGCACTAATTACTCCAACTGAGGAGGTAGCTTCCTAAAGTAGCATCCCAGTTGCAATTATGTGTTTGCTGAAATAATTTACACCAAAACAAACTAAGCTACGACTACAGAAAGAGCCGGAGGAGGAGTTACGTCACAATAAAATCAAAAAAGGACATTTTTGGCAGGCGCAACAGACCACACAAGGCGGACGTTAAGCAGAACTGCCTTGATGGCGCGGGCCAATTGACGCAAATCAAGTGAAGTACATCCAGTATTTGAGTTTGATGACACCATGAAATGAAAATGACGAAAAAGTGCATGTGCACCATCTTACGATGAACACACAAAATTTAGGAAGCAAATAATCAGAATGTCGAACCTTCTGGAAAACGAACAGTCGGGAAGGATTTGCACGTACAGCCAGACCCCGGGTTGCCACAGAATTTCCGTACCGGCCTGAGTGCTTAAAGCTAGAGCTGGAAAAAAACATCCCTGGGGTGGGGCGGGGGGTGGGTGGCGATGGATCGGAACACAGAATGAAAGTGTTTATTACTCAGGAGTTGCTTATCCTTCAATTATTTTTTAAAGTCTGCTTATTCATGAAAAAAGGGATCTTTATGGCGTCGCAGCCGCAGCCCCCCCACCGTCAACACATCGCTGTGAAAAGATGTTTATACAACTTGTATAATGCTTTTGCAGCCTTGTTGCTATGGTGGAATAGTGTTTACAAAACAATATGTAAACAAGACACGACCTGACTCTGTTCTGTGGCACCTTCTGTGGTCATTCTTGTCTTTTCAAAATGCATTTATAATGCCGTACTTTCAGGCCAAACGCTTCTTTTAAAGGTCTTTCTTTTAAGCGGTCATCAGTGAAATGACCGCTGCAAAGAGCAGACGTATTCCAATGGAATTCATATGTGTGTTCAAATAAAAATCAGCCATCAGAAATGCAGGAAGTGTACAAATGTATTGGAATTGGCGTGGTGGGGGGTAGGATTAAATAAGCTTTGCTTCTACCTAAGACTTTTGGACATGTGGAACTGTCAATTGTATTATGGGATGTATTCCAATGTGTGCATGTTCAAATAAAATTAAACCATTACGCGTCTCTCGTTCTCTGCACAAGTCAGTTTTTGTCTTAAACCTTCGGAAAAGTAACTTACCGTGTCACTCGTACAGTGTAAACATCCAGCGGCAACACAAGGTTTGGGCGGGATGGTGAAAAATACACCTGTTTGCTTTCAAAAACAAAAAACAATAAGGAACATAATTACAAACAAAATAAAAAAAATCTAATTAAGGGAAAAGCGGCTTCGGACGAACACCCCGGGGTTCGGCTGTACCGGCTGATGTGCTGCGAGGAAAGCGTGTACGCGACGTGAGAGTGTGGATTACTGAAAAAAAACAGACATCCTCCATCCAAACAATAAATAACACCAGCAGGCCTAACAAGCCAACGTCGCTGTTGCTTAAAAAACAGTGATTTAGGATCACATTTGTCATCTGGGTAGTGTTGGGCGTCATCCGTCTGGTAGATCGCAGTCACAGGCCCAGAACTTTCCCTCTGCTTCCGACTCGTACATTCAAACTCTAGGATTACATTTGCTACAGTTACGTAAAAAAACAACGCGTATAAAATGAACAGTTTAAACATTTGACGGGACTTATTGGCTTGTCCCGCCCCCATCCAAGGCAACGTTTGCAGCGCCTCGCAACCACCGTTCTCTCCTCCACGTACACCCGGCTCAAAAAAAAAGTTCCCTTTAAACGATTGTTTACGCGGTCCAAACCAACCTAAGTGCTTGCTGTGATCTTTCAACCAAGGGGGTTGGCACATTCAAGGTCTGTCCTCTGGTCCGCGCCAACGTTGTGACACGGGGGGGGTGGGTTAGTCTTTGACTCGAGGTATGCTGTAGGAATAGTGCACCAGAGGGAGGCCCCTGCTCTGACAGAAGCAGGCTCTGCTGCACGCCTGGACTTGGTCCGAGCTGTCAGACACGAACGAGTCTCCCTCATCGGCGTACTCGGACTGAGCGGACGGCGTCACGCTCTCTGCCCAGAATCCTTCGGCACGCTGGCACGTGGCCGCCGCCCCCGCCGTGGGGAGGGTGGGACAGCTGTGAGACTTCACCAAGTGTCTGCAGACAACGGAGGGGCAGGTCTCGGCACGTAGCGCCGCCTCGCACTTTTCGCACACGACCGTCTCGCTGCAAAGCTGAGAGTATACTCCGCAGCCGAAGCCCGAATACGCCGATGGGCGGCGGCTGTCTGTGTACTCCGACCCCCCGCCTTCGTCATCCCTGTGACTCTCGCCGATAGGTTTCGCCTCCCTGGTCGAACATCGGCAGCTGCGCAGGCGGAGCCAGTCCTCCCTGAAGGCCGGGCTGAAGAGAACGTAGAGAACCGGATTGACGCACGCAGGCAGGGGGAAGAAAATGAGCGTGACCGACTTGGCGATCTCCGGGCTGCCGGCGGAAGTTCCGGTTAGGAGGGGGGCGAAGGAGAACGCCGCCACGGGGCAGAAGAAGATGCAGTTGGTGAAAATGAGCCACGCAACGTGACGCAGGGCGCCCGTCTGCTCTGGGTCCCCCAGTTCCACCCTGCCCAGGTGGCAGTACAGCTGCGTGTACACGGCCGCCGTGAACAGGTACGCCAGAGCGTTGAGGAGGACCAGAGCGACGGTGATGCTCAGGGTTGGACTCTCAGCCCCGGCGAAGGGCAGGCAAAGCGGCGAGGCGGAGCGGTCGCTGAGGGTCAGGAGAGGCAGGCAGGCTGCGGTTGCGGCGAGTAACCCCAGTAGCCCCGCGGTGAGGACGAAGCGTCGATCTCCCCTCCAGCAACCTCTCGGGCTGAGGCCCCTGGTTCTGGGCGACGTCATCTCCTTGCCCAGTATATCCCGCACAGCCACGCTGCGCTCCACCGCCGCCAGGGAGAGCAGGAAAACCGCCCACTCTGAGGAGAAGACCGCCAGAGCGCCTGAGAACTGGCACCCGGGCCCCATTTCCCACCACAGGCCAAACTCGGCAAAGGATCCCCATGTCGCCAGGTCCAGCACCGTCAACACTCCCACGTACACGCCTGTCAGCAGGTTCGCCAGGGCCAGGAGCCCCATCAGCAACCTGGCCGGGGGGACGGACGTCGCCTGCCGGTGGGTGTGGGCCAGGGTGCAACGTGAGGGGGAGAACGTCGCGACCAGCACCAGACTGTTGAAAACCAGCGACAACAGGCAGATGAACCAGACGGTCAGGCGAATCATCCAGCTGCCTAGAAGATGCTTGCATGGTTTAAAAGCTCCTGAACATGGAAGGAGAGGCAAAGGGGGTTAGAATGGAAAACGGTAGCAATGAGGGAAAATGTCAAATGCGTACCTGGTGAGGGAGAGCAATGCATAATCATTGAGATTCTTTCCACTTCTTCTCCGCCTGAAAAGATGAACAGCAAATAAGACAAAGCCCTGGAGTTCAAGTGTTTACGCCCTTCTATTTTTGTGCATGTTTGTCACACACTGAACCAAATTACACAATAGTCAACGACAACATGGCCTACATGGCCCTTTGTGGAAAAAGTGATCACCCCCCCCGTGTAAAAACATAACCGAGATAAATTGAGCTCTATCAGTCTGGCAAAGGCCATTTCTAAAGCTATGGGACTCTAGCAAACCACTGCGAGAGCCATTATCCCAGAGCCATTATGGAGAAAACATGGAACAGGGGCGAACCTTCCCAGGAGTAGCTGGCCAACAAAAATGACCAAGAGAGCACTGACCACTAATCCAATGGGTCACAATAGACCCCAAAACAACATCCAAAAAACCGCAGGCCTCACTAAGTACGACACTGGGCAAAAACGACCTGCATGGCAGAGTTCCAAGACCAAAACCACTGCTGAACAAAAAGAACCTTATGGCTTGTCTCAGTTTTGCCAGAGAACATCTAAATGATCCTCAAGACCTTTGGGAAAATACTCTGTGGTCTGACAAAACAAAAAATGAGCTTTTTTGAAGGTGTGTGTCCCACAGCAAGTAACAGAAAAAGAACATCATAGCAACAGTAAAATATGGCGGTGGTAGTGTGATGGTCTGGGACTGTTATGCTGACTTGCTGTGATAAACAGAACCATGACTTCTGCTGTGTACCAGAAAATCCTGAAGGAGAATGTCCGGCCATCTGTCGGTGACCTCAAGCTGAAAGCCACCTGGGTACTGCAGCAGGACAACGATCCAAAACACACTAGCAAGTCCACCTGAAAGTCCTGACCTGACCTGAAACCTATTGAGATGCCGTGGCATGACCCTAAAAAGGTGCTTCTTGGTGGAAAAGCCTCCAGTGTGACTGAATGACAACAATTCTGCAAAATCCCTCCACGGCGCTGAAAGAGGACCATTGCAAGTTATGGCAAACACTTGATTGGGTGACCCAAACAGTCATTGACTAGATTTGTTTTACCATCTGAAACATTGAAGTGTGACAAACATACAAAATAATAGGAAATCCGGAAAGACTTTTCCACACCACGGGAGTTCCTTGAGAAATAAATGAGTATTCCCACCTGCTGATTTCCTAACGTCGCTTTCCTCGGAAGAACTTTCCGCTGAGTCGCATCCGACAAATGCACAGCACTGGTAGGCGTAAGGAACCGAAACGGACCTACAAGTGGATATAAGACATATTGGATGGCAATGCACAGAAGACATGGACTTGTATTACAGGAAAGAGAAAAGTAACTTTAGGAAAAATAAAACGGAAGAATTATACATTATATCATGATTAGAAATGTATACATTTATGAGAAAGCCGTAATATTAAAATAAATACAACGTCGTATTATGTTATATTATGAAGACTGAGAACTAAGCTGTCATTTTAATGATTGAAATGTAGACTTTTGTAGATTTTTTTTTTTTTTACACAAGAGGACAATTATAAGAAAAAAAAAGTCGCATCATCAAAACCAAAAAACCAAAGGAGTAGAACAACAAGTTGTTGAATACAGTTGTAACATTAAAATAAGTATATATTATTATCATATTATGTCATGCTGTATATTAAGGGTGAGAACTAAGTTATAATTTGTATGACTGAATTGTAGAGCTTATAAAAGTAACCCTATGTTGGGAAATAAATTGCATTATTAAGCGAAAGTGTATATATATATATATTATATATATAATATATATATATAAAATGTCATATTACAAGAAATACGATTTAATTTTGGAGAATATTGAAACATCACAAGAAAAAATGCATTAGGAAAAAATATGTTTTGTCCTTATACTTTGAGAATAAAGCCATATTATTAAAATAATGGCATAATAATTTACATTATTATTATTAAAGATTGAAAACTAAGAACTGACTGAAAATGATGTAATGTGCAAAAACTGGACTATCAAAAGAAACAACCAAAAGTTGCATTCAAAGAAAAAAAACGTTTTTTTTTCTCCAAACAAAATCATATTTTTTATTGAACAAAATTCAGTGTGATAAAAAAACGACTTTTCCCCTCACCTGAGTTTGGGTAGCTGTCTCACCGTCAGCACGTTTTTCATCTGCGGGTTCCCTGAGAGTTTCAGTTGACTGAGGCCGCCGAGTCCGCCCGTCGGCAGCACGGTCAGAGCGTTTGTGCTCAGATCCCTGCGGGGGAGGATTTTTAGCTGCTCGAACCGAGTCCACATTGCTCCACGCCGGAAACGCAAGCGATACTCACAGGTTGGAGAGTGCAGCGAGGGCGAGGAAGGCGTCGCTGTGAATGACTCGGATTTTATTCCTGCTCAGGTCTCTGGGGTGGGGAACAAATCAGAGTGTTTGGCATTCATAAAGCGAGAGTGTGTGTGTGTGTGTGTGTGTGAGAACGTACGCTACTCACAAAAAGTTACATATTCGGCTTTTGAGGAAATTTTCAGCATGAATATATTCATAAAATGAATGCTGTTTTGTGGTCAAATATGGCTTTTATGGAAAAAATGCATATTGGAGAAAATGTTACGTATTTTTTGGCCTAAATTAAACATTTTCAAGCATAAAAATATATATTTTTTTAAATCATAAAAAACTAAAATATAATTCCACTCCTGGTCATATGCTCTAAAAAGGTCAGCCTCCCTTGCCTTCCATCCCTAAAAGTTGCTGTCCTGTTGGGAAAGTCAGTCCTTACCACACAAACAAGGGACCCTGCGACATCTCCACATAGCCGGCTGCCGATTGACGCCCCTGCACAACCTGAAGCTCCATTGATGGTGCTGTGTGGAAAACATCTCAGGTGGGATCTCCTTGTCATGCCGGTAGCGTTGGAAGCCATCAGGAGCGTCAAGGGAGAGTACAACTTTTTTCCACCTTTCAATGTCCCATTTTTTGGTGCTCTTGTGCAAAACCCACACCGGCAATGTTGAGGTGTAGATGGAGATTATAGTGTTTGGACCGCACTCGGCACCAAGTAACAACCTTCATTTGGGCCGAGGATGGTCCTTTGTCACTCAGAATTCAAAGACGTTGCGATGATACGTAGTAGTCTACGCTGGTCACAAGGTGTCAGCAATGTTACGTGATTGTTGGGTGAGACACACAAGCACCAGACTTGATCAAGAGGCTTTAATCGCTAACATGGGCTGATGTTGCGGCGTACGCAACCCACGCCAAAATAAAATCCAACTTCCTGTCCATCCCCAACTCAGCTCCCCTGGCACAGAAACACACTTGCAGCAACACGCACAAGTCTTATGTCTTATTTTCGGAATATGACTGTAAAGGTGAATATAGGGTTGTTATTTCCGGCCTAGAGGGCTCTAATAATGTTAAAAACTGTATTTAGAAGGTCGCAAACTGGTTTTCAATGCTGTATCTTTGAACATATTCCATGTATAAATGAGGAATTCTCATTGACAGTCGGGTCTGGAACCGCTTAACAGCAATGGAATTTAATTTTTGGCCCGCCCCCAAAAGCCGAACCGCCCCACCTTTTTGTGAGTGGCGTGTGTGTGACTGAAATGACTTACAGTAAACGTAAAGCGGTAAGACCTTGAAAGGTTTCCCTGCCAATTTCCTCAATTTGGTTGTGCTGCAGGCTTCTGTTGTTTGAAAAACACAAAACCGTTTGACACAACCTGCCCCTTTAAAAACATTTTCCAAGCCCAAGCATTAACGTGAGTTACAACGGCTTCGGCAAAACTCACATCTCCTGCAGACGAACGCAGGCCTGGAGGGATGGGACTTCCCTGATCTCGTTGTAGGACAAATCTCTAACGGCGGAACACAGACAGCGAAATGAGCTCGCCGGGAACATGTGAAACGAAGCAACAAGCGGGAACAGAACGGGACGGAAAAGTATCTCACAGTGTCCGAAGCAGCTTGAGATCGTCACACAGATCGCCGGGGATGGTCCATATCTTGGTTCCTGACAGCGTCCTGGGAACACACAAACGTCATCAGCAACCACACCGCCACACGCAAAACCGCCCAAGCCACCGATTCAGCAATTCAGGCTCCCTCACAGGCTCTCGAGGTTGTTAGTCCACGTGAGGACCGGGAAGTCGCGCATCATGCCGGCCCCTCGAAGCATCCTGACAACACAAAAAGCCATTTACACCTTTTTTTTACCCTCCCCCAAACCCTCAGACATCCAACAAGTGACTTACAAGGAGTGGAGGTCGGACAGGTTCTGGAAAGCTGTAGCGCCCACAAAGGACAGAGGGTTGTCATAGAAATGTCTGCAAGGAGGGACGAACGGTTATTGTACAACAACGGTTGTATCATTTGGGACAATAACGTCAAATTAACTTAAGTGGGCGGCCTATTAGGGCCATATTTTAAAAAAAAAAGATTGTGCGATTAAAAGTCATAATTTTACGAGAAAAAAAGTTTATAAAAATATACACATACATATACACATATATACATATATGTATATGTGTATATATACATATATACACATATATACTGTATATATACATATATATACACATATATACTGTATATATACATATATATATACACATATATACTGTATATATACATATATGTATATATATATATACACACACACACACACATATATATATATAATATATATATATTTATATATACAGGCGCACGCACGCATGCACACACACACACAAGATCGTAATATTACATACTTAAACCAAAAGTCACACAAGTCTTGTGTTTATAGCTGTCTCAGGCAATGCCTGTTAAAATGGAGCATTAAAACCGTCAGATTTCGAGAATAAAGTCATAAACGTACGTCAACGGCGTCGTACATTTACGAGAAAAAGCTCGCAATTTTACGAGAGCAAAGCCGCAACTTTGCGAGTATAGAAGTCGTAATTTCACTTGACAGGCATTGCCTGGGACAGCTATGAAACGGTGAGCCGTACAAAGTGGGGCCACTAGAGAGTACGGGTGAGATGATGCTAACTCATGCTAATCTGTTTGGGCCCAACTGCTCTGTTTTGCTGTCCCGTTGTGTTTAAAAGCTTGCCAGAAACCAGAGGAAAGTTTCCCACTTTCCTGAAGAACTATGCTATATTTCTTGTAATTTTATGAGGAAAAGAGTCATATTTAACAGGGTAGTTGGGCATACACAGATTAGCATGGGTTGGCGTAGAACCCCGCCCCCTCCAAATAAGTCCCCCCTTAGTTATGACTTCCATTCCCATAGAGGAACGACTTTACTCTGGTACTATTAAGCTTTTTCTCATAAATTTACGGTTATTGTCATACATTTAGGACTTTATTTTCAAAATGTGATTATTTGAATACACCATTTTAACAGGCTTTTCCTGAGACAGCCATAAACGCAGGGGACCTTTGACATGGGTCAAAGGTAATTACTTTTTTCTTGCATACATTACAATTTTTAATCTTGTAAATTAGGACTTTTTAGTAGCAAGTAGCAAGAATCATGGCGCGTCTTTCTTAACAGTGTGTCAAAAAAATAATAATACTATAACCCAGGGGTTTTGAAAGGCTGGACTGGCTGACGAAAAACTCATGAGGCAGTTCAATTCTGACCAAGGAGACAACAACGGAGGAGGATGAAAACAGCGACAGGTGACTTTTCTGGTAGGCTACTGTTTAACTAGCCATATTACATGCACATTTAACTAGCCGTATTAACTGCACATTTAACTAGCCGTATTACACGCACATTTAACTAGCCGTTTTACACACACTTTTTAACTAGCCATATGACACGCACTTTTTAACTAGCCATATGACACACACATTTAACTACCCGTATTACACGCACGTTTAAACTAGTCATATTACACACACTGTTTAAGTAGCCATATGACATGCACTGTTTAAGTAGCCATATTACACGAACTTTTAACTAGCCATATTACACACACTTCTTAACTAGCCATATTACACACACTTCTTAACCAGCAATATTACACACACTTCTTAACTAGCCATATGACATGCACTGTTTAACCAGCCATATGACATGCACTGTTTAACCAGCCATATGACATGCACTGTTTAACCAGCCATATGACATGCACTGTTTAACTAGCCAAAATACATGCACTTTTAACTAGCCATATGACACGGACTGTTTAACTAGCCATATTACATGCACATTTAACTAGCCATATTGCACACACTGTTCGTTGTACTTCTCCTGGAGTTTTGCCCATCAAACAATCTCTTTTCTGTGTGTTCAAAAGATATAAAAACAGCTAAAAAGACGCCTATAAAGCCTTCTGAAAAATCTCCAAAAAACGCCCAACAACACTCTATTTACATAATATGACTTGCATACTAACCAAGCTACAGCGACATTGTTATTGTTATTAACATCATTACCCCAAAGAACTACGTTAATTTGCGTAGTGACACCTCGCCGCATCACACCAGCTTTTTAGTCCGGAAATTACGATAAATAGCAAGATTTGAGCAGGTAGATCGGAGTGTGTGAAACCTTACATGGTTCTCAGCAGGGGGTTGTTCTGGAAAGCCCCTTCAGGTATAGAAGCAATATCATTGCTGTGAAACCCCCTGTGGGAGAAACAACAAAATGTCAACGACACTGCACACGTTCATCTTGTACTTGAGTCATTTTGATTAGAATCTGGAATGCCCTCAAAACACCCCATCTTGCCGATCTGTGACTCAGACCTGTTAAGTGACTTGGAATTTGGATTCCGTGTTAAAAGTATGCAGCCTCATAACCAATAAAAGCCTGCCTTAACGCTATGTTTAGAATGCCCTTCATTCACTGCCAGAAGTGTCTCAAAACATGGCTCTCTGCTTTTGACTCCACCTCCCCCGTTTCACCGAAGAGGAATACTGATTGCCTTTTTTTTCATGACTCAAACGTCAACAAGTTTGGATTAGGAACGGTAATGTACTTCTTGCTGTCAACATTGATGTGTGCCATCACAATCATGTAATTATACAAGTGTGTATATATATATAATATACAGTCATATATAAAAGTAGTACTGTAAGAAGTTCAAAGGTCAAATGGAAGTTGATAACAATGAGCTCTGTCCCTTCGTCAAGCGGAGAGGAACATGAAATTTTCATAAATATCGATATTGTTCAAAAGGAGAATTTGGGCCAAAAGGAGAACTTTGAGAGTTCTAGAAAAAATGGAGAAAATGAGAATAAAGTGGTACATTTACAGGAAAAAACACGTAAATTTACTAGAAAAATACCTGTACATTTACAAGAAAAGACATTTACCAGAAAAAATCCTTGTAAATTTAGGAGAAAAACCGCATACATGTACGAGTTTTGTCCTAAATCTTAAAAAAAAAAATTTATGAGTTTTTCTTTTTAATAAACTTTTTTTTCGTACAAAAAACTTGAGAAAAAAGCCTAGGAAATTGAGAAAATTGACGTAAATTTATGAGAAAAAAATTGTTATAAAGTTATACATTTACAGGAAAAAATGTAATATTAAAATGTATATAAATGTAATAATATTAAAAAAAACTTGCACATTAACGGGCCAAAAAACTTGTACATTTTAAAAAAAAACTACTTTTAAATTTAGGGGGAAAAAACCTCGTACATTTACAGGAAAAAAACAACTTGTAAATTTAGGGTAAAAAAAAACAAACTCATTTACGAGGAAAAAAACGTGTACATTTACGGGGGAAAAAAATCTTGTAAACTTAGGGGGAAAAAACCTCGTACAATTACGAGGAAAAAAACTCGTACATACTAGAAAAAATCCTTGAAAATTAACGAGAGAAAAAAACTCGTACGAGTTTTGTCCTAAATTTACAAGTTTGTTATTTTTCTTAAAAACTTTTTTCTCATAAAAAAAAAAAAAACAACTTGAGGAAAAAGCCTGAGGAAATTAAGAAAAAGATGAGATTTCGAGAAAAAAACTGAGAAAATGAGAATAAAGTGGTACTTTTAGAGGAAAAACCTCGTAAATGTACGAGAAAAAAATACATTTCAATTACAATTAAAGAAATACAAGTAAATGTAATTACAATTACATTTACTAGAAAAAAAACTTTGTACATTTACGAGAAAAGACATTTACCATAAAAAAACCCTTGAAAATTTACGAGACAAAAAAACTCATACGTGTACGAGTTTTGTCCTTAATTTACAATTTTTTTTTTATTAAACTATTTTCTTGTTAAAAAAAACGTAGGAAAAAAGCCTAAGAAATTGAGAAAATGTACGTAAATTTAAGAGAAAAAAACAGTTATAAAGTTATAAATTTACAGGAAAAAAACAAAATATTACAAAAATAAAGTCGTACATTTACGAGAAAAAAACTTTGAAAAAATTTGGCGGAAAAAACCTCGTACATTAATGGCAAAAAAACAACTTGTAAACTTAAGGTAAAATAAAACCTCCTAGGTTTACGAGAAAAAACAACTTGCAAATTTAGGGTAAAAAAAACCCTCGTACATTTACGGGGAAAAAAACTCATTTACAAGAAAAGAAAACCTGGTAAATTTACAAGAAAGACAATTACCAGATAAAAAACTCTTGTAAATATACAAAAAAAAAAAAACTTGTACAAGTGTAGTCCTAAATTTACAAGTTTAGTTTACAGGTTATTTTTTTTCATTTTTCTTGTTAAAAAAAACACAAAAAAACAACTTGAGAAAAAAGCCTAGGAAATTAAGAAAAATTCATGTAAATTTTTGAGAAAAAATCAGAGTATAATTACTGTACAAGAATTAATTGAATTGTCTAATCATGTCAAGCGGAAAGGAACATAAAAGGTTCATAAAAATCGATATTCTTATATTGTACGACGGCCAAATTGAGAAAAAACAATTTTCACAAGAAAAAAACAGAAAATTTGAATAAAGTTATAAATTTACAGGAAAAAAAACTAAAATTACAAGAATAATGTCATACATTTCCGGGAAAAATACATCTAAATTAACAAAAAATACAAAATTTACTGGAATAAAATTGTTAATTAACGGGAACATTTTTACAAAGAATATAGTCGTAAATTTCTGAGAAAAAAAAAACTTGAAGAAACAAGAAGAACTTCTTGAAACAAGAAGAAAATTATACATTTGTGAGAAAAAAAAGTTTGTAATATTACGATAATAAAGTTGTCCAATCATGTCCAGCGGAATAAAACTGAGAATTTATAAATATCAATGTTGTTCAGTATGACGGAGTATTAGAACCACGTTGAGGGGGGGGAGGGGGACGGGGGGAACTGAGAAAATGAGAATAAAGTTGTAAATTTACAAAAAAAAACAACCCTGTAATTATACCAGAATAAAGTCATACATTTACGAGAAATAAAATCGTAAATTGACTAGGAAAAAAACCCAGGTACATTTAATGAGAAAAACTCAAAAATGTACTAAAAAAATCTTAAATTGACAAGAAAAAACTTGGTAATTATACCAGAATAAAATTGTTAAGAGAAAAAAATGTAATTAAAAAAAAAACGAATTAAAAATAGCCTCTTTTATTACAACTTTTTCTCCTAAATGTCAGTAGCACTCAGCTCCATACTGTAGGAAGTAAGGAAAATGTCCTCTTGCTCCAGGCAAGCTTTTATTTATAACATGACAGCAAACCAACCCCACCCTTCATAGCTGTCTCAGCCAATGCCGTTAACAAAGTTACAACTATCTTCTCGTAATATAACAAGTTTTTCTTGTAAATGTACAACTTTTTTCTTGTAACATTCTCTTAAATTTGCTACTTTGTTCTCTGACTTCTCAGAGAAGTTTACAACTTTATTCCCAAAATCATACATGTAAGGTTACTTTTACCCTGGTGGAAGGTGTGATTGTGGCAGCGGGATCAGCACCTTCCTCTTTTATCGGAGGTATTTCTGGAATTCAATTGTGTTTCTCACCTTCTTTGCCAAAATGATGGCTCTTCCGACTACTGAGGTGAGAAAGACTATTGAATTGATGAAATAACTCATGGCAAAACAGGAAGGTGGTGTTGCAGAGGTAGGTTTTGCTCTTGCTGCCACATTGTGTCTTTGGGAAGAAGAATCACGTCTTCAATGCAGGTAAGTGGTCATTTATATGAATTGGACTTACATTGTTTCTTATGAAGAAATGTATATGGTTAGCGTCTGAACAAATTAATGGTTCCGCTGTATTAAGATGTACACATACAGCTTTGACAACACAGAACTATGTTTCTGGTTCCAAAACTGCCTTATAGCACCAGCAGTTTTGGTATTAATCGTTCACGACCAGCATTAAGGATAAAGATTGTATCCTCCAGCACGTTGAAGCCTTTGCTCCTATGAAAGGGACAGTGATAACTAAGAACAGTAGATTTATTATTGGATTATTTGTCCTCCCATCTCCCAGTAAAACAGAGTAAAGGTGAGAAGTTTTTTGTTTTTTAACCATTTGTGTGTGTGAAAATGTCCAAAATTGACACAGAAATACAATATGGATTAAATCGTTTTTTTTAAATTGCATAAGAAAGTGGGATATACTTACAATTCTTTCAGCTTGGGCAGTGCCTCTATTGCTTTGGGAAAAACTACCAGGTTGTTGAAGTTAAGATCCCTGCAATGACAAAAAGAGACATATTGTATTTAAATTCAATTACGTAACACACGCCTGATGACAATGTCAAGTTCAGTTGAGAAAAATTGCAAAAATTTACTTTTTGCACTGTTGAATTTTAAGGCGGTTTAAAGTAGAGCTTCAAAATGCAAAAAAACCAACAAAAAAAAACAAGAATTGTGTTGTATTACAAACACTAAACTCATCCTACAGCAGCTTAACACTCAAAAGGTGTACCTGATAAATATCCCAAAACAGGTTTTAAAAGGTTTTTCCATAAGGCATTTTGTCTAAGAAAAGCATTTCTTAAAAGATGTTGCACTGCTGCCTCTGTCCACCAGAGGGACCATGAGAACAGAGTCCTGAGGCATCATTGAAGCGCCCCAATGAATGCATTGCTCAGACACAATGCCTTATACTTTAAACTTTTAAAAGTTGTATTGAAAATACATGTCTGGGTATTTTCCAGGTATACCTTTTGAGTGTTAAGTTTCTGTGTGATGAGTTTAGTGTTGTTTGTAAGATAACACTGAGTTAGATTTTGTTACACTGTTATGTATACAATCACCTCCAGCGATTACTTATGGGTTGATAAGCTCGTTGTGAGCGCGCTGATCACTCCTGATTGGCTCCTGACAAAGAGGTACTGTTTCCTCCAGTATTTTTTTGAAAATTGCAGTAATTTGAAGCAGAAATGTCACAAGATTACAACTTCACTGCCACATCTTGTGATTTAGCCGCACAATTCAAATTCAATTCAAATTACATGGCAATTTATGGTCATTCCAAATATTTAAACTATAAAGCCTCTGTTCATCAATTTGGGGCCTTATGCAATTATCTTTGAAAACGCAGCACTCTGATGTAAAAACATTTTTTAGCATGCATGACTACCAACAGCTGCCCTAAATAAAACCAACAGCTTTATGTCAATAACTTCATGCTCTGTTGTTAAAAAACATGAGACAATATTGCACGTTATATATGACAAAAAACCCCAAAAGCGCCGTTGCACACATCCACACACAACGACAACAAAGCCGGAGTTTCCCCAAAAACTCCACTTTTAAAAAGGACACAAGCCTGCGTTTGCATGTGGATTAAAGCAAAATGCAAAATAGGAAAATCTGAGTTTTTAATAAAAAAAATAAAATAAAATTCTGTGCCGCATTGGCATGTAAAGAAAGCAAAACACACCTTTTTACAAACAAGTTAAGTTTGTCACTGGGCACATTTTCACTGCAGTTCACTATTAGTGCAACAGTGAAGGGGGGGTTTGCGTTTCAGATAGTGGCGGTCACCAAAAGTTTTTTTTCTTTTTAATGGCCAGGCGGCAGGAAGAAGCAAACAGTGGGAGGGTAGATTTGATAAGCATCATGTACTTTGCTCTATTTATTCTCAGGCAATTACAGGAGGAAGTGGAGACAATGATGTCTGGGGGACCAGCGCAGAGCACTGGCGGGTGGGGGACCTGTTAGCACGTGCACACACACGCACACACACGCGCACACGCACGCTAAGAGGCAACTTACAGTGTTTCTAGGTTCACGAGACCAGTAAAACAGTTGCCGCCAATTTCTTTAATTCTGTTGTTGTGAAGATGCCTAAAAAAAAAAAAGAGAGAAAAGTTAGAGCAGGTATCTGATATGCTGTTAAAATCTAATAACATTTACAGTACATGGGATTTTGAAGCCAGGCATCTGTTTTTGTTGTTAAAGTTATTGAAATAAATGCACAATTACAACAGTTTTTGCATGTTTGTCTCATTTAAGTGCAAGATCAGCCAACAAATTTTGCCATTAGGCAGTGACAATGCAAGTGAACACAAAATGCAGTTTTAAACGAAACTTTGTTATTAGGGGAGAAAAAAGGTTTTAAAGTCATTTCTACAGCTTTGGGACTCCAGCCAACCACAGTGACAGCCATTATCTACAAATGGCGAAAACATGGAGCAGTGATGAGCCATTCCACAAGTGGCCGGCCAAACAAAATCACCTCAAGTGATGACTCATCCAACAGGTCACAAAAGACCCCACAGCAACCTTCAAGAACTGCAGGCCTCCCTTGCTGCTTCAGTCAAGCCCAGTGTTCATGACTCCGCCATAAGAAAGACACTGGACAAAAACGGCCTGCATGGCAGAGTTCCAACACCAAAACCACTGCTGAACAAAAGTAACGTTAAGGCTCATCTCAATTTTCCCAGAAAACTTCTTAAAGATCCCCAAGACCTTTGGGAAAATGCAAACGTTAAACTTTTTGGTGTGCGTGCCTTTACGTCTGCCGCAAAAGTAACGCAACATTTCAGAAAAAGAACACCATACCAGCAGCAAAATATGGTTGGTGGTAGTGTGATGGTCTGGGGCTGTTTTGCAATGACTTCTGCTCTCTAACAAAAAATCCTGAAGGAAAATGTCCGGCCATCTGTTGGTGACATCAAGCTGCAACCAACTTGGGTTGTGCAGCAGGACAATGATCCAAAGCACACCAGCAAGTCCACCTCTGAATGGCTGAGGAAAAATGAAGACTTGGGAGTGGCCTAGTCAAAAACCTGACCTGAATCCTATTGAGATGCTGTGACCTTAAAAAGGCGCTTTATGCTGGAAAAGCCTCCAATGTGACTGAATGGCAACAATTCTGCAAAGATGAGCGGGTCAAAACTCTTGATTGCAGTTGTTACTTCTAGAAAGGTGATGCAAACACTTTTTCACACAGGGCCATGTCGCTTTGGATTTTTTTTTAATCCCTTAATAATAAAAAAAGTTTCATTTAAAAACTGCATTTTGTGTTGCAATTGACTGAAGTGCAAAAAGATTTCTTGTTTTTGTCGTTTTTGTTTGTTTTATTGAAAAGCTATAGCATTCCAATTACAAAGTTAAAAACTCTTGGGAAATTAAAGTTTATTGCTTTTGATACGATTTATTCGTATTATTATGCCATATATTACCATTAGATTCATGACAAAATGGTCTCAAACGAATGCTGGCAATGATATCGTTTATCTGCCATTATTTGTAGGACTATTGGATGTATTAGCGTATATATTTTTATTCTTTGCCGCCACTCACAAGCGTGCATCAACAGCCTGAGCTCATGTTTAGCCCAGCAAAGAACGCCATCAGTCAGTGTCGTAATTAATGTTTAACAAAGTACACCATTGGGTTGTTCCTGTTGGGACTATTTCTGGAAAGCTGGCACGGCTGGAAAAAAACAACAACATACAAATTCAGGAAAGGTGCTACATCCTTATATGACCACTGACATTATGATTGACAGGTCTGTGCCTGAAGTTAAATGAGAATCCGAAAAGCAACCTGAGGAGACTTACAGAACAACCAGACTGGTGAGGTTTGCAAAGGCGTTGTCCGGTATGTACAAGATGCGGTTGAGTGCCAACGTCAGCGCTTGCAGGTTTGCCTGGTGCCTCAGAGAGCCAACGGGGACCTCGGTCAGGTTGTTGTCGTCCAACCAGAGATGGCGCAGTTGCTGAAGACCCTCGAAACTGTCGTCCGGGACGGTGGTTATATGGTTTGCATCTAGTCGGCTAAAGAGGGAGACAAAAATTGGACAAAAATGACTTTTTTGCCGGATCCAATGAATGTGATTAACAAAAAATCAGAGAACTTTATTTCAGTCTGTTATCAGGAGTCCAGTCTTTCCCGTACATTCCCGCCGCAAATAGATTTGGCGCTACCCGTTTGCCCTCTCTCATAAACAGGTTATAACGGGAATAGAGGTGCACGTCACACGGCGCTTGCTGCTCGCAGGGCAAGCCGGTGTGGCATGTGCAGGCATCTCCGGGGTTTCGGGGACCGGGCTCATGGTTGGGGTTGCTGGGTGTTTTGAATGTTCAAGGGGCCAAAATGCGTGCCCGTCACGTCGGGGAGGTGAGGGCACGGCGTGACAATGGGTTTATTTTTCCCCTGATATTTTCAGGTTCCATCGGCAAAGTCCAAAAAACGGGTTGGAAAACCAATATGCTTTTTCAAAATACCAAAAATTGTGTTGTGATGACAAGATAAAGTTGTTCAGTGGCGAAAGTTAGTACGTACCCCATAAAAGGTGATATCCCCTCCCCCGTGGGACAAAAACCAGCTCCAAACTACCCACGTTGCTTGTTTGTTTTGAAAACAAAATGTCAAGGTGGCAAAATGTCACTTGGGAGTTTGAAGACGAGAAGCAAGGCGGATAATTATACTTTTTACAGACTAGTGTTGATTCTCGCGGCTCCATACGGGCGGTGGCAACCCGACGTGACTCAGCACACGCGAACATTCATGTCATTGTGTTGTCATGAGATGAATTGTTATGTTGCCACCGCACGGCGATCGGTTTTTGTGATGGGCTTTGAAAGGCGTTTATCAGCATAAGCCGATTACGTTTTTTCGGAAATTGGCCCATCCGAAAGAGCGCTTCCTCTTGCCTCATAGTGCACCTCATCTTTGTCCACTGCCAAACTGCGCCTTTTTCCGTTTTTGCTGTTGTTTTTTTACGTTTTTTTTTTTTTTTATGTGCCCAGAGCCAATAAAAACGCAACCATCCTGGGCCCCAATGGCCCCCGTGCTGCACTGCACACCAGGTGTACTGGACAATCATCCGTCAATGCGTCACTCACTTGATTGCGTTTTCACAAAATATAATTAATCCATGATCCCTGTTTTCTGGTTGAATATGGCCCGATATTGATCAAAACATATGCATTTATACAATCGTACGTAATCGTCAGTATTCTTGGACGAAATTAAGCATTTTCAATCATAAAAATGGCTAAATGAACAAAAATACAAATATTACATGTACTGAAGTGTAACGTCCGTGAAGTTGCATTCAGGGACGCTCCCAACAATCAATGCATATGCGGTCTTTGGAACACCTGATGCGGAAGTACAATTTGCTGCATTTAGGTACGCAAGGAAATCCCAGAAAACAAACTAAAAAACATGAATCCAACCTATGTTGCACGGGTCTTTGAACGCAACCCCACATTGCTCTTAATGTCAAGGTTAAAGTGGGATTCAAATGCTGTGATGGTATTAAAGAAAGTCTTTTCGCTTGGTTTACTTTTCAGCCCATTTGGAGCTGTTAATACACACCATCGGTGCCTACTGATCCCTCTTTTAGATTCCCTTCAATATATAAAAACATACAAAAATACAGTACAAATGTGCTTATTTCAGACATAGTTGCAATAACTGATTAACCGCGATTGATTAATTTATTGAAAAACTGTGGTTAATCTGATTAAAATGTTCAATTATTTGAGAGCCCTAATAAAAAACAACGACAAACGTCTTAAATGAATGGAATTTGGCCATTTCCAGAGGGAATACCCTTGTGTTGAATGTTTAAAAGTGCATTTGGGGGGGTGGGGGGTTGTGCGTCTCACCCTCCCTCAAAATTCCTCAAGTGTCTGGGCTGGAAGAAAAACAGCCTTGATTGACATTTAGCTCTGGGGCTTTATAGGCAGAGAGTCCCGGCTCCACAAAAAGTGCACTACGCTGACAAAGAAGAGGCATCCGTTAAAAACAATGAAAAGACTCCCCCTCCCCAAAAAAAAGAAAAAATGACAAAAGCGGGGTGTGCACTAAGCAAAGCTAGACTGTCAACACATTTCTTGGTCCATTTGTCGCTGTCGAGCTCAAAATACGAAGACCGAGCGTGACCGTTTTCTTAGAGTGGACCATTCCCAGTTACACGCAAACGCACACGCCAGGTAAAATGATGACCCCCCCCCCAACATGAGTCTCCCAGTGTGCTAAACCAAATTGCTTTGTAGGGCTTATGTGTCACTCCACTTCCCATAGAGGAGGTAGCTGCCTAGAGGGCTGCCAGGAGCCATCAGGACATTCCTGGCCTATTTTTAAAGGTTCATTAGACTCTTCTGCATAACTCTTTGTCAAGCATTGACAGCCTTTTGTTTCGCGCCCTGCGCGTGGCGTCCACTCAGTCATTACTTGTGTCGGCATCGTCGGAGTCGCACCAACGTACAGTTAAGCTCATCATAGGGCTGGAATGTCACATTCATTTTTTTTTAAATTCCCGGGTGTGGAATGTTTATACAACATAAATTTTAGTTATTTAAAAGGCAAGACTCAGGTTTGACTAATATTTTTTTTTACTTTAGGGGTGTTCGATAATATTAGCCCACCGACTGTCATAAAAATGTAATCTGTTGTTTTCCCCTATAATGAAAACTGAATTTTAAAAATGCTGCGTGTACAGTGGTGTTCAAAATAATAGCAGTCCAAATGTGACAAAGCAGATTAAGTACTGTTTTTTTATTGCCACATGGCAAACAAGGTACCAGTAGGTGCAGTAGATTTTCAGAAAACAATGCACGCTCTTAGGGCTGTGCAATTGGGCAATTAGTTGAAAGGGGTGTGTCCAAAAAATAGCAGTGCCTGCTGTTAACTTTACAAACTATTTTGTACAAACATTTTTGTTTGTAGGATTTGGCAATCCCGTGAAGGACTAAACTAATATTTTGTTTTGTAGAAGTGCTTCACATCTGTGTGGCATGGACTCCTTTAACTTGTGGCACCTTCCAGCTGTTNTGGCATGGACTCCTTTAACTTGTGGCACCTTCCAGCTGTTATTCCCCTCCAACATTCTTTAACAACATTCCACAATTCATCAACATTTCTTGGTTTTGCTTCACAAACAGCACTTTTGACGTCACCCCAAAAGTTCTCCTTTGGATGAAGGTCCGGGGATTGGGCTGGCCCGTCCATAACGTATCAACATAATGAAATTGTGCTGGTTTACTAGTGTGTTTGGGGTGATTGTCTTGTTGAAGCAGCCATTTCAAGGGTTTGTCCTCTTCAGCGTAAGGCAACATGACCTCTTCAAGTGTTTTGACATATGCAAACTGATCCATGATCCCTGCTATGGGATAAATAGTAGGAGGAACATGCCCATATTATGATACTTCACTGTCTTCACTGTGTACTGTGGCTTCAATAGAGAGTTTGGGGGTCGTCTCACAAATTGTCTGCGGCCTTTGGACTCAAAAAGAACAATTTTACTGTCATCAGTCAACAAAATCTTCCTCCAGTTCTCCTTAGGCCAGTTGATGTTTTCTTTTGCAAATTGTAATCTCTTCTTTAACTCTTTTGCACATGCATTTTTCCAACAGAGGGACTTTGCGGGGGATTCTTGTATATTCACACAGACGTTTTCTAACTGTCATAGTACTTACAGGTAACTCCAGACTGTCTTTGATCATCTTGGAGCTGATCATTGGCTGAACCTTTGCCATTCTGGCTATTCTTAAATTCGTTTTGCCTTCTGTTTTCTGCCATGAGTCTCTGGTTTCGCTCTCGATTTTAAAGGCATTAGAGATCCTTTTAGCTGAAGAGCCAAATATATATATTTTTAAAACACACCCCTTTCAACAAATTGCCCATTTGCACAAGCTTAAAAGTGTGCAAAACATGAATGCTGGGTCTTGTTTGTTTTCTGAGAATCTATTGCACCAATTAGTACCCTGTTTGCCACGTAGCAATAAAGAAAATAACTGTGATTCATCTGATTAGTCACATTGGACTGCTATTATTTTGAACACTACCGGAGGCCTATGGGCTCCCGAAATGTTTACCGAGGTGCAAATGATGACGTCATCAAACCGCGTTGTGAACAAGTTTGGGCGGCTTGCTCGCTATGTGCCCATTCAGAGAGATGTGTGGTGTTTGTGCAGCAAAGTAATGAGAAGAAGCAACGGGGACAGGCGTCAATGAAAAACACTTAATTGGCACTCAAAAAGCCAGAAGAGAAAAATAGGCGTTATGGGATGTTACACATATTGGTAGATATCGGAATCAGAGTTTGAGAGTTGGGCAACATTTGACATGTTTTTTTTCCTAATTCACACATGAGTCAAATTGTACATACTTGCTCAAATACATGCAACGTTTTTTACGGACTACATGTCGCACTTTTTAATCATCTGGCTTAGTCGGTTGCGACTTTTACAGCAAAAAATATACAGTATATAATTTAACACATGAATGCCCAAACTTTGTCCAGCGAGGGCCACATAATGAAAACGGAAAGGATCTTTTGCAAAGCCACACACGTGGATACGCTAACAGGTTTTATATATGTGGAGAAAATCTTACATGAACTTCGAGTCTTTGCTTTTTTTCTGCATTTTTTCTGTTTTTATTCCAATTATTTCAAATATTTCAACTTTCTTCGCAAAGAATTTAAGACTTTATCCCCATAATATTTTGACTGCATTTCCGTAATATAACTTTCTACACAACTTAATGTTTCAAAAGTTCCAACTTATATTTTTCTCACGAGAGGACTTGAAAAAATGTTGCATTTCATCTCCATCCTACTAAAATATGATTTTTCCCCTAATTGAAAAAAAAAGTTAATTCTTGCAAAATTAAAACTTTTTTCCTTGTAAAAATGATCCATCCATTTTCTAAACCGCTTATTGTCATTAGGGTCGCGGGTATGCTGGAGCCTATCCCAGCTTATTTCCTGTTAATAGTTAATCAATTGATTGAGCATACCGTTGCGGATGTTACTTTAACAGCATGCAGCATCTGCAGCCGGAATGCTTGCGTTATTTTCCACCAGGACTAAATTCTGAGCCATAATCTGAAAGCCAAAAAAAAAAAAAAAAAAAAAGATGCTGATTTGATCACTCACAGAGACTGGAGAAAATGAAGGTTCTTCAGTGCAGGGCTCGGTACCGTCTTAAGTTGATTGTTCTGGAGCATCCTGAGGAGAAACAGCATATTCATGTTTTTGATGCAACTGCAAATGAAAAGCAAGGCTGGCCACAATAAAAGGCTGCTCCAAATTGTGTAGTTTAACTGTACTGGAGGTGGTCTGGAAACCGGTCAGTCCCAAACAACACTGGATAGAGATAGGCCTTTTTTAGGCCTCTTCTACACGGGAACAATCCTGGGATTTTTTTTTTTTGACGGGTTGGAAAAAAAACTAAATTGGGTCCACACTGTGCCGGATTAGTAAATAGTTGCATCCAGACGGGAACGGATCACTGGGTGAAAACAATGTCAAACACAAAGCAGATCTATCTGACACACCAAACTATGGAAGAACTGATGCACTTAAGTCTGCAGTCTTCCGGTTTGCAAGGCTCATCTAGACTTGCGACAAACTGGAATTACTTTCACGAGTTCTTTTGGAAAACAAGACAACAAAATATTGGAAGAACGTCACGTTGGTTGAACTACTCAGATATTATGTTGGGCTTGTCGTCAAAGCTAACTTGAGGACCTCATAGTTCGGACTCCAACACAAAATGGACAAGCCGGTGTTTTTTTAGATTTTCCCAATCGAAAAAAATACTGATTCAGGTCACGCAGAACGTCGTTTAGGTCTGGATGAAAGGCTGGAATGATAAAATAACTTTTTGGACTTGAAATCCTTAGATCTTAGAAAACAATTGTTTCTTTCAAAGAGATCCAGATCCAATGTCTGATTATCGCTCCGTCACTATATCTTTTTTTTCCAAATGTAATTTATGATGGCTGCTTTGTGGTAGACTACGGTCTATTACAGTATCTTACATTACACGACCTTAACACTGCAAGTCAACCATGGCATGTCCGACATGAGTGAAGAAAACGTTCTCCTCCCATTCTGTATGGAAGTGGTACGTTTTTGGCTTCTAAATCATTTTTAAGCTGACTGTTTTTTGGGTTATGCTGCTACCTTGCCAGCTTGTGAGCTCGCCACCTCGCTATCTAGTAGCCGCCTCGAGTCCCTGCAGCGTAAGAGTTGGGCAATGTGTATAAGAAGTAGGAGTGTGAAGGTGACTATAGGGGTGTTATTTCAGGTCTACAGGGCTCCAATAATGTTACAAACCATATTAAACTAGCTTGATTCTGTGGCTGGTGAACCGTGTCTGTGTAGATTTGGCGACACATTTAGGCTCATTATCTTGCTGAAAAACCCAGGGATGACCCATCTTCAGGTTTTGGGCAGAGGCCTCCAGATTTTGCTTTAAAATGTCCTGGTATTACAAAGCACTGCTGACGCCATGAACCCTAACAAGGTTCCCTGGGGCCTTTTGGAAGAGAAACAAGCCCACACCATCACCGGTCCTCCCCCATACTTCACAGCGGGCATGAGGTGTTTTCTGCATACTCGGCTTTTGTTGCGCCAGACCCACTTGTTGAGTGTTTGTTGCCAGAAAGCTCCTTCTTGGAGAAAAGGTTTTTACTGCGCGTGCAGCCCAACAGCTTCGTGAAGAGACTTTGTAACCCCAAGATGCTACCATTTGTTGCAATTCAACAAAAGTCAGCTTTGGAGATTTTTGGTTTTTTTTAGTTCTTTTACCATCCTTCTGTTTTTTTCTATACTTATTTTACCTGCAGATTATTATTTTTGCTTTTTGAACCAATAAAAAATGACAGGGCCAATATTTAAAATCCTTTTATTATATTTATATAATACATTTATTATTTATATACTCTTATTATTTATATATATATATATATATTTTTTTAAATATTTTTTTACACAAGGTGTGTGTCGGCAATACACCGTTGCGGGGCCCCCGGGATGTAAAAGCGTGAACTCGGAGTGGGAACGAATGCAATCTAACAGCGTCACAATGTTGCACGACGACATACTGAAATATTTACTTTTCCGCCTCCCCGTGGGTGGAAGACTTCACACTATCACAATGTGTGTGCGCGGTGGTACCGACATGAGAGTGTTGGCGGTGGCGGCGGCAAGAAGGGCGTGTCTGCTTACAGGACTTTGAGCTGATGTAGTCCAGACAGGGCTTCGGGGTGGATGAAGGACAGGTCATTCCCCGCAAGTCTCCTGGGTGAGAAGGACAACAACAAAAGTGAAGCTGGACGCCATGGTGAGACTATTTAGTGTTAAGAGATTAGAGCCACTGAAATTGCTCTCCGCCCCCCTTCCACCATCCCTATTTGCCTTTCTTTTCGAGTCTGAGCCACACGTGTACCTCCCAGGCGAAGGGGCAGCAAGTGAATAGAGCCATTCATAAACACGTTGCAACATTTTTAACTTATCCTCAGGTAACTCCATAAAACGTCTGCGGGCACACCCCCTTTCCTGTTGCCAACGTTCAGAAAGTATGCGTGTGTGTGCGTGTGTGTGTGTGCGTGTGTGTGTGTGCGGATAAGCGTGGAAAAGGCTGACGAGGACAAGCGGGCCGAGTACACTATCAGGCCTGAGAGATTAGCGACAGATTTATCACCCAGCAATACGAGTCTGACCAGACTGAAACCCCTGCAACAAGAGCCGCTGGGTGTGAGGCCAAGAACTAAGGCCGGCTGTGTTCGAGCACCGCATGCCTTTGACGTCCCAGAGGAGCGGAACGGTAAAAATACGATTTCCTGCTAGACGCTAGCTGGGTTTCATGTCAATTGCATTCATGTAAGTTTATCTTTCCTCATAAAAAGGACTGATCTGTTCTTTCACTGGAATCAACAAGGCCTTGGGACGGAAAAAAAAGCAAGCGTGCAAAAATCTCTCAGGAAGAAAGAAATGGGGAGCAAAAATGAAGTTCATGCTGTGTATGGAATCACAGGGGTGCCAAAATTTAAGAAATAGAAAGAATGAATAATGCAAAAATATTCAGATGTAGCCATGTTCTTTTTAATTTTGTGCCACGTTTTTCAGTATTGTCTTTGTTTTTTTTCAATTTTGCCATCACTTTTTCTGTTTCGTCTTTTCCATGTTTTCATTGCTTTTTCCGTATTGTCTTTGTCTTTTCCATTTTGCCATTGCTTTTTCTGTTTTGTCTTTTCCATGTTTTCATTGCTTTTTCCGTATTGTCTTTGTCTTTTCCATTTTGCCATTGCTTTTTCTGTTTTGTCTTTTCCATGTTTTCATTGCTTTTTCCGTATTGTCTTTGTCTTTTCCATTTTGCCATTGCTTTTTCTGTTTTGTTTTTTCCATGTTTTCATTGCTTTTTCCATATTGTCTTTGTTTTTTTCAATTTTGCCATCACTTTTTCTGTTTTGTCTTTTCCATATTTTTTTGGATTGCTTTTTCCGTATTGTCTTTGTCTTTTCCATTTTGCCATTGCTTTTTCTGTTTCGTCTTTTCCATGTTTTCATTGCTTTTTCCGTATTGTCTTTTCCATTTTGTCTTGCTTTTCATGCATTGTCTTTGTCTTTTCCATTTTGTCATTGCTTTTCCTGATATGCCTTTGTCTTTTCCATTATTGGAACACCTGGATCCTTATAGTACTTACTCAATGGCTCAAGCTGGTGACAAAAAGCCATGGCAATACAAGAACCGCCCTTCTGCCAAGGTGACAAGTCCATACCCGACCAAACGATTCTTGCTAGTAGTGGCTATGTAGTAGCCATGTTTAAGTTGAGCATTTTGCACGGGTGAGCGGGGAAAATGTCACAAACAGGAAGTGGCAGCACTATCACGCACAAACTTTGCGGGTCATTGTATTGCCTTTGCTTTTACTCCCCAGCTCGAGCCATCTGGAAAAGACATAACAGAAAAAGCAAATACAAAATGGAAAAGGAATATGACTACATTTGTATTTTTTTGTATTATTGAATCTCTTTATATTTCCACGTGTATTTCCTTTTAATTTTGGCACTCCTGTGATTCCATAGTTGACTACCGTGTGACCTGAAGGACAGCTATCCAAACAACACAGCAAAATGTTTGCAAACAATACCCATGGCAAAAAACACATATATTCCCGCCGCAAGGCATGCTGGCAAACGCTTGCTTCCATCAACATGTGGCAAAACACAACAGACTCATCCAGCCTGAGTCACACACACATCTGTACAAACTGTGTAATATCTAATTCAGATAATACGTTTTATTTTTAGAACAATCAGCGGGTAGGGTTGGGCATTGATGGAAACCGGGACTAACATTCCGATTCTCTCGGAATCGTTCATTTTTTGGAAAAAAAATGGATTCCTACGTCCGGCGATTGATGCAGTCTTTGCCTAACCAGAATAGACTTTGTAGAGACTTTCAGACATTTCATCCGAGAACTTCGGTTAGCATCAAGCTTTTGTGACCCTACCTCTGAAAAGAACTGGAATCGGGAATCGTTAGAAACCGGAATCGAAACGAGGAATCGGAATCACTCAAATTCAAATTATGCCCAACCCTAGCATCATGTCAAGAGTAGTTTGGATTTTTTGACATGAAGTTGTATGACATCCCCATCGGCGGTGTAGTGCATTCAGTGAAAATCAGACCGCTGGGCTTGCCTTTTCTCTTCCGTCGTTTTAGGGGGGGTAAGTCACTATTGAAGTGCTACACCACTGATGGGGATGTCATACAACTTCATGTCAAAAAACCCCTACCGAGAACGAGCTGGTTTACAGTGTTTGGTTTGAGGAAGATGCAACAGTACGAGTTCGAACAGGACGGTGATTATTTTATTTTTAACCAAGTTCCTTGTTACCAGAAGTGTAACCTGTAATATGCTTTTTATGTCTCTGGGACAACGGCGGCGCGTTTGATTCATCTTCTGCACTCATCTTTGTCTGTTTACATATTTCATGGGAGGTGAAGTGTTCCAAAACAGGTGCACCGCGCCTTTAGGTCCGAGCCAGCGCATCCGGAGTCGCCATCCCTGACTTGCACGAGACCTGGCAGCAGAAAGTGGATGACGCCCGCGCGTCTGTTGTCGCCGAGCTCTCCGCCGCACCTTTTCGGCCACTTTTTGGCACACCGTCCTGATTTACAGTGCGGGAGGTGAGACGTCACGTCCACAAGGGCGGACAGTCCCACGCAGGGTGTCGGTATTTTGACTGCACATCGGTGCATCCTTAATAACTTCACGTTCTGCTGTTTCATAAGGTATCAAAACATTCATGAACCGGAAAGCTCAGTTTCACCCATCCGAAGTAGAAAACCTCCACTCTGGACGCAAATGACGCGATTGTGTCATCTAGCACCCTCACAACCCAACACCGGTAGATTGCAAAAACAAAAACACACTGAAGGAAACACGGCAGACCCCCCCATCATCAAGTCTACTCAGTTTGTGCATTTGGCGACACGGACTGGATCACAGCACAGCGTGACTAGGCACGAAGGAATATTCTTCCCCGGTGTCAGTTCCGGTTTTGCACGTGTACGGCCTGCCCTCTTTACCCTCCCTGATCTTCTTTTCTGTCAAGCCTCCGAGCCCTGGGGGGGGGGGGCGCCGCTCCGGTTCACCGACACTGCAGAAAGAAAAGGAGGCCCTCCACCGATGTTCACTGGGACGAGCCTTAAGATTCGCTCCAGGAAAAACAGGACGATTACCAAAGAACAATTCGGAAAACAGGAGGTCAGGTTAGGGCTTTTTTCCCCAAACTTTGCCAATTGCTTCCTCAACACCACTGGATGGAAAGTACAGTGACTTCTGACAAAGCTAATTCAGGGGGTGGATGGAAAAGAAGAGGGCGAGAGGACTAGACCGCTGACAGGTCCCGGCATATCTGCAAGGGCCAGAGTCGGAGTCACCGGAGTTCAGTTACTCGCTGGTCACTTAGCATTCCCTGGCCAGCGTGATACCTGATATCAGGTAGACTGATACCATCTCCGGAGCCAGAGTGAGAAGCACCCAAACATCTAGCAAGCACCCACAAAGATGGGATGTTTGCTGCACAAAAACACGCCACGATCCTCCCCGGATGTCACACGACCCTTATTTCATCTTGGCATCTTTTATTTTGCTCAACAGCACATTTGAAAACACGCTTATCTCCACGGAATGCCCCCATGCCATGTGTTGCAGTGCTAAGTCAAATAAGCATGTCCGTGCCATAAAGCCCGGCCCTCATGTCAACACTGCGCTGTGTCAATACGCCGCTAATGAAAGAAAGCCAGGCGTGTACTCACAGCTCCTCCAGATACGGAAAACCCTGGAAAACGTTGGCTGCAAGCTCGGTGATGTTGTTCATGCTCAAATCGCTGCGGAGAAGAAGAAGAAAAATCACAAAGTCACATTTTTTGGTTTGGACAGCAAATGCATGCATGCACGCAGAGCAGCACATTAACACACAGATTGTTCAGTAAACGGAATTTCTTCCACTTCCTCAAACCCTACAAGCTTTTCCTATGCAAGCCTAGAGAACCGGCGTCGCAAAATCCCTTTGTTTACTTTCATCCTCGTTGAATAATCCGCTCTCCTTTTTGCTGGTTAGCAAATCGAGCAGCAGTTGGTTTTTAGGGCTGACACCCTCGGTGGCCGAAACCGGAAGCAAAACAAGCCTGCGGTTGACCCGATTTGTCGGATTTTAACCTTTTCTGCAGGAAATCTGCCTGTAAACATTGCACCCTCACTATACTGTGGATCATCAAAAGTTCATCAATAAATGATTGCTGTTTTCAGGTTGAATACGACCTTTTATTGCATTTTTCTAAGCAAATTGTACTAATTTTTGGCCTAAATCAAGTATGTAAATGCCTACATGACAGAAAGGAAGCATTCTAATTGTGACTGTAGTATAGTACTCGGAATTGCCGACTGGGGTCTAGCCCAGTCTAGCGAGTCTAGTTTATGTTTATGTCCAGTATGTGTTATTTTGTGTGGCTGTTTGTAGTATAATGTGTAATACAAATATAAAGGAGACTATAGGGGTGTTATTTAATGTCTACAGGTTTCTAACTACAAAAATATTTTATTTATTAATATTAAATCCTTTGAGGAAAAATCACTTATCAAGGCCGGTCTGGAACCAATTAACCGTGATAAATGAAAGACGACCGTGATCAATTTTTTTTTCCATAGTTGCACTTAATGTTATGTTCTGTTTAAAGGTGATATTTTTGATATTATACTAATGAAGTAGAAATCGTTTTTTAATTATATGAAATTATCAAAAAGTATAACAAATTATTCCTGATCCTGTCTATCCTGGTCACAACCAAAAGAGAACCTCAACACAACCATCTCTGCTACCTCCAGATCTGTCTCTTGTCTTTTTCTCAGCGGCACTGTCTCTTTAGACCAAACAATCGCTTGTCTCACCAGTTTTGTACACCTTTCCTTTCATTTTAGCTGAAACTCTACCACACCTAACACTTTTCTCCACATCAACAATCAACACATTTCCAAATAAACATCTTTTTTAAAGCCATTCAACACAAAACAATTGCTCCGAAAACATAATCTTCCCCACTTAATGCCAAAAATGGAATAAAAAACAAAAACTCTTGTGCAATCTCTACACGTCCTGTCCTCTGGCACGATGGGTAGAGTTGGGCCAGTGTCCTGGCGTCCGTCCATGTACGCACACGCACAAAAGAACGCCTCAGAACGATTACTGTATAATGCAACTGCTCCTCGCCAGTTCTTTGCCAAAGTCGAAAGCCCGAGGCACGCTCACTCAATCCCATGTAAGAATATCGCCATTTCCTAAATGCGATTGCTCCTCCGCAACGTGGAAATGACAGCCACAAACGTACTTCTAATAATGTGATCGCGTCACCTGGAAGTTCTAAAAACCCCAGGCACAGCCCTGCACAGTTCTGTAGACGTCAACAGGATGGCTCGAAATGAAACTAATGCATTGACTTAGGGAAATTGCAGCAACGCATTCGTGTGCGATAAAGTCACGACACAAAGAAATGGACTGAACCAAGGAGGCGAAGCTTCAGGGGCCGCATTTTGCGCACAATGACTGCGGAGGTCGTTCCGTTCACAGACACAATAAACACAAACGCACGTTTTCCGGTCAATGCAAACGGCTGTCAGGATGTTAAAGCTAAAGTGCACTTTGTGTTGGCCAAACATGCATGCTGTCGCTCATAAACACATTATAACGGGACTGTCTGCGAATGTACAGGAAGTGGCGCTATGCGTCATTACCCGACTTCTTAACACACCAATATGTTGCCATATTCAGCGAGTTCCAACCATCTAGACAAACTTTTTCCCAACTTTGCAAGGGCAACTTTGATATTTTGTAAAGCAAAAAAATGCATTTCAGCTTTGTGATATTGTTGAAAAAAGCCTATTAATGAAATGAACTTTACTCTGCCCCCCTGATTTTTGCTGTTTTTAATGTTCCAAATGGTTTACTTTTTTCCTAAACAATTTTTGTAAATGTTCATAATAAAATGTTACTGCCGTAACATTTTCATTCTCCTCCCCAAACTAATTTCCCAAAAGTGTTTTGTTTGCTTCTTAAAATATTAAGACTAAAAAACTTTTTTCTTTATTTAAACTGTGTTACTAAAATGACATTATTTTTCCTTTAATTTTCCAATTATTTCAACTTTCCTCATCCCCATGATTTTTTTCCCACAACTTTATTTTCCAATAACTATTATTTTTTATTACTTCAATTTTTGGGTTTGTTTCTTTCTTGTTTCTTATTTAAACTTAACAATTTTTTAAAATTGTTAAATTAACTTAAATATCCGTTGCCACTAAAATGATGTTATCTTTCAACATAATAGGAAAACGTCCTTTTTAAAATTACTTTAGACACCACAAAATCCTGACTTTGAACTCACCCCTACTGCTACAAATTAGTTTTTTTTCAAATTGTTTGGATGAATCCCTACAATTGGACCAGCGACAATTAATTAATCGATGATTAATCGATTATACAATTAATCGACACATTTTGGCATTGGAGTAATCATTTTTTGCTTTAAAAATGTAGCCTAACAAATCAGCAGCACAATCCAACGCTCCCATTTTACTGTCATTGGCGTGACGACCAGGGCGAGTTGGCTCTGCCGCCCTGGCTCTACCCCCTGCCACCACCGGCGTTGCTTGCTATCACATTATTTTATTTTGTAAGAAGTATTATGGATTACTAAATTAATCATTACTAATACAAATTAAAACCAATCATGCATTTATTAAATTTAATTAAAATTCTAATTAATGAAAATTTACAAAGAATATTACAACTAATTCAAATTAAAGAATAATGTCATATTGTCTTCAATATTAAACATCCATTTTTAAATATTTTGGATTCCTTATAAAAGAAAGTACCCCGTCAACTCCCCTTCCAAGCCATTGGAAGTTGAGGAGTCCAATAGCGATGACAATTCAAAAACGGATTTCTTTAAAATGTAAGTATGAGGCCCTGAACATGGCGTGTGCGTGCGTGCGTGCGTGCGTGCGTGCGTGTGTGTTGCGCACACTTCCAAGCAAGAAAACATGCCGACAAGAACGCAGAACCTTTTTGCTCAGAGGCACTACGTTGTGTTATATGTTACATCACAGCTTTTGTTTAGTTAAAACCCTAAAAATAACACACGCAATTTACGTCAATTAAAACACGTAAAACACATAAAAGTAACAAAGCTTGGAGAGGGCTTTGTGTCACATTCAAATGCCTACTCTTATTCTTTGTTTTTTTTTTTTTTGTTTTTTGTTAAGGATTCACCTCACTTCAGCCCGGGGGGGATCTTCACTGTTCAATCCAGCTCGAAGAGAAGCATGTAGCGGCAGGAAAAAATATGCACACAAGACTTGATTTGCTTCCACACAAAAGCTAATACCGCAACGCATGTTCAAAATGGAAAAAAAAAAAACGCTGATGAATTCTTCCGGAGAAATGGAAAACAATTTTCCAAGCGTTTCACATGAAAGTAGCTGATGCTTGCCGCATGACAAGCATCAGCTACTTAAAAGACATGCTCTGGACGACACACATGCAGTAGTGTTCAAAATAAAAGCAGTGCAATGCGACTACACATTTGAATCACTGCTACTAGTAGATTTTTATTGCTACATGGCAAACAAGTTGCCAGTAGGTGCAGTAGATTCTCAGAAAACAAACAAGCATTCGTGACATGCACGCTCTTAGGGCTGTGCAATTGGGCAATTAGTTGAAAGGGGTGTGTCCAAAAAAAATAGCAGTGTCTGCCATTGTCTTTACAAGCTAAAAACTATTTGGTACAAACTTTTTTGTTTCTAGGATTTGGCACTCGTGTGAAGGACTAAACTAATATTTAGTTTTTTAGAAGTGCTTCACATCTGTGTGGCACGGACTCAACCAACTTGTGGCACCTTCCAGCTGTTATTCCCCTCCAACATTCTTTAACAACATTCCACAATTCATCAACATTTCTTGGTTTTGCTTCACAAACAGCATTTTTGATGTCACCCCACAAGTTCTCCATTGGATGAAGGTCCTCCAACATGAATTGTGTTGGTTTGGAACCAAGATTGTGCTGGTTTACTAGTGTGTTTGGGGTGATTGTCTTGTTGAAACAGCCATTTCAAGGGCGTGTCCGCTTCAGCGTAAGGCAACATGACCTCTTCAAGTATTCTGACAAATGCAAACTGATCCATGATCCCTGCTATGGGATAAATACCAACACCATAGTAGGAGAAACGTGCCCATATCATGATGCTTCACTGTCTTCTCTGTGTAGTGTGGCTTCAGTTCACAGTTTGGGGGTCATCTCACAAACTATCCAAAAAGAACAATTTTACTCTCATCAGTCCACTAAATGTTCCTCCATTTCTCTGTAGGCCAGTTGATGTGTTCTCTGATGTGTAACTGTCACAGTACTTTGAGGTAACCCCAGACTGTCTTTGATCATCCTGGAGCTGATCATTGGCTGAGCATTCAAGTATGATAAGCCTGATCTCATAGCATCCCTGCTATGGGATAAATAGGCCGGATACCACAGTAGGAGAAACATGCCCTTATCATGATGCTTCACTGTCTTCACTTCATGCCTTTTTTGAACAGAGGGACTTTACAGGGGATTCTTGTAAATAGATTAGCTTCCTGCAGATGTCTTCTAACTGTCACAGTACTTACAGGTAACTCAGGACTGTCTTTGATCTTCCTGGAGCTGATCATTGGCGGAGCCTTTGGCATTCTGGTTATTCTTTGATCAGTCAGTCAGTCTTTTTGACAGTCGTCTTCCGTTTTCTGCCACGTCTCTGGTTTTGCTCTCCATTTTGAGGCATTGGAGATAATTGTAGCTGCACATCTTCATACATTTTCCCCTCTCCAATCAGCTTTTTAATCAAAGTAGACTGTTCTTCTTGAACGACCCATTTTCCTCAGGCTTTCAAAGAGAAGTGCATGTTCAACAAGTGCTGGTTTCATCCTTAAACGGGGGCCACTGATTGGATGCCACACTGCTTTTATTTGGAACACGCCCCTTTCAACTAATTGCCCGATTGCACAGCCTTAAGAGCGTGCATATTATGAATGCTGGGTCGTGTTTTCTGAGAATCTACGGCACCTGCTGGTAACTTGTATGCCGTGTATCAATAAAAACATACTAATATCATCTGGTTAGTCACACTGCACCGCTATTATTACTGTACTTAAATAAATGAAAAACAAACCCAATGTCCCCCCACCCGCTTTCTTTTTCACTCTCAATTTGGTCATCTTGAATTTCATTGCCAGATCTCTGTAGGACCTTGTGTGTGGGCCCCTGAAATCCGACAGGGATCATATTACCCTCTTTTGCGGTCCCGGCTACACTTGCACACATCCACACTCACCATGCGTGCTATCTCTGTCCCATCTACGCTCCGGTTACGTCGCAGACCTTGTAGCTGCAACAATGTTTCCAACATGTCCCTGGCGGTGCAGCCCGTATTGGTAGCAACGCAATTTAACATGTTCAGCCGGATTAAGCGCAGATTTGGTGGAATGGGTGGTGATGGGAGGGCCTGCGTGACTGCATCTCGCTTCCTCCCCTCCGGTTCTGGCTGCTTTGCTCGTCAAGGTCCTTGGCCTGGCAGATTGAAGAGGACGCTAAAAATGCGGCGGTAACAGATGATGACAAGCCTAAACGGTTACGTAACCCGGTATTGCTTAATGTCGATCCCATGTGCTGTTTGGGTTTATTCACGCTGAGGATGGTATGAAATAGCAAACCGGTTTATGGGCAGAAGATGAGCTTCTTCATGCAAGGGAGGTATATCTGTGTCCACAATGTAGTGGCAGCTTGGTTTGACATAGCCAGGTTCCGCGTGCTCAACGAAGCGCTTTCAAGGCCTCCATTGCTCAGATATGTTATGAATCATTAGTAACCGCGTTCAGCCTTGTTTGATTTTTGAAGGCGAGCGGTAAATTGGCCAAGAATTACATTTATAGCTCATGGCGACACCAGTGACGAACTAGCTCTCACGGCCCCGCCTCCTTTCCGGAAGAGTCGTGGAGGTAGCTCGTCCACTTGTCTCGGTATATTTTTCATCGGAATAGCAGGGATGCCAAAATGTTGTGTTGCTGCTGGATGTTAACGCCCTCCAAGCGACTTTACACAAAGGAGTCTGGAATCAAATGCGTGTACTGGATTGTCAACATCGGAGACTTGAGATGCCGGCGGCATCAAACTACAATCTCCGTATGTTGGCAATCTTACACAGTATTGCCTCACCGTAAGGCAAACATTCCTGGTTAAATCTATGAATTCACGGTTCCTCGGAACACAAAGCGCTTCCCCTCCCGCGATAACAGGCTTACACACGGCTGAAGGTAGGCGATTCAAACGTGAGGTTGACGTTAGCAGACCAAGAATGCAGCTCAACGGGAACCAATACAAATAACCGACTTTATCGGCGGGCCGCAAATGCCAGGAAAGGACCGACCTCGGCCATGACAGCGCAGAGCAAGACGATAAACCAAACGCGCTTTTATATGTTTCCCTAATTGTTTTTGGCAAGGGCTGCACGGTGGATGAGTGGGTAGCACATTGGCCTCCCAGTCAAGAGGTTCTGGGTTCGAATCTCCGTTGGGCTTCTCTGTGTGGAGTTTGCATGTTCTCCCCGTGCGTGTGTGGGTTTTCTCCGGGTACTCCGCTTTCCTCCCACATTCCAAAAACATGCATGTTAGCTTCATTGGCCGCTCTAAATTGTCCATTAGAGTGTGAATGTTTGTCTATATGTGCGATTGACTGGCGACCAGTCCAGGGTGTACCCCGCCTCTCGCCCAAAGTCATCTGGGATAGGCTCCAGCATACCCGCGACCCTAATGAGGATAAGGGGTACAGAAAATGAATGAATAAATGTTTTTGGCTTATAAAACTATAATTGTAAAGCTGAAAACATATTTTGTGTCAGCACTTTTGATTTTATGGAACGGAATAAAATAAAAAAGAAAAAAACAAGGCCAGGATGTGTTTTTCATAAAATGCGGTCCACTCGATAAACAAATATAGGGCCCTATGAAATCCGTTTTTCACCGCCGCACTAGCATGCTTTGCTAAACTAAGCTAACTCCGCTAGCTTCCATTCATGCTCACAGGAGAGTGTTTTTTTTCACCAACTTTTGCCTGTGTTTCAAGTTCCATTTTGACATGTGTGGACTGGGAGGGGGCAGGCTTGTGACAAGCTTCCGCCACGATTGAGCGGTCCGCCGGGGAAACACTCCCCCCTCCTGTCGAGGACAGCATTTTATTCGCATTGTGTCCATTTCTGCGCGTTTTCCAGCTTAGCGGTAGATTCCGTATTTGTTGGCCGGATCCTCATGTTGGTATCCGTTCCGGATAATGCATTTTTGCACGAGTACGGATCGTCATTATCTGTAATCGCAGCTACCCGTGTATTCACGCTCTGCGATTGGCCGGTTACACACAGCGACCGCCCGTCCCTAGACAGACTCCCTGCAGCCATAGAGAGGTCACTCTTTCACACACGGACACAATACAGACGGTGTCTCTCTGCTTGCCGGGCTTGACTTCGGCTCGGCTTGTATGATATTTAAAGTTAGTTGGTAAACTTTTTGTTCGTTTCGTGACGTACGCGGTTCATCGGACAAGACGGCGCTGTAAACGGGCTGGTCTTGCGTGGGTCACTGCCTGTGTTTTCTTCCCCCCCCCCCGCCTGCTTGCTTCAAATTTGGCTGGAAAACTTTGCTCGCAGTACCGAACGTGTTGCTTTAGAGGAAAATACACCATCATGTAACCGGCTGTTAAACACGGTCGAGTACCTTCATCAGCTGCTAATGACATCAATTACAGTTTCTCTGCCATCCGTCACCATATAACCAAGAATGTTGGCAAAAGAAAATATCTAATAATTAGTGGTTTGAAACCGTGACAGGGTGGGAACAGGCAACCGGGCAAAATAGTGGGGAGATTTAGTATTTTCCCTTTTACAAGTCCTACTTTGACTGACTGGCTGGCTTCTTTCACCTCTGCTGACCACGAACAAAAGTATCATTCATGTTTTTTTTTTTTTTAAAAAGGGACCAGCGGCGAGGCGGGCACGCCGCACGAGTGAACTTCAGGACCCCTGACGTCCCGACAGCTCCGCCCCTCACGCGTAATCTTGTTCAGACAGTACCGAGATACTGTAGGAGGCTTTGAAAGCAACCTGCTGACACGTCTGAAGGCAGCGGAGTCGACAGAACTCCAGTCAACCACATACTTTCAGAAGGTGTGTTTGCCTCACGTACAATGCAGATTTCTCTGCTCCTCTATCCCCGTGGGCTCCCTCAGAAGATTTAGCGAAACGACGCACCGACAAGATGGTTCCCAAAAGTAAGGGGTTGTAGGTTGTGCCGATACCGGGCAGTCAAACACAAGGAGTAGAAGCCTACCCCAGCTGACTTGGGGTCAATCACAGGTCAATTCACGCAAACTATCACACCGTCAAAAGTCGGGCTTTTCAACCACTAATCAGCGGACTATTCCAACTTGGCCGATATCAGGAGTTGGCCGGTATCAAGCCAAAAGCCCACACTTTCCACTGGTCATCACGTCGCGGCCCACTTTTATTTTTACATGTATTAATTCCTTATTTTAGTCAGTCATTTTTTATATGATATTATTATTTTATTTACCCTTGTTACACTTTGTCATTTTTATATGTATCATTTCACTATTTCATATTTTCTACAGTTTCGACACGGCTGTTTTTATATTTCTTTCATTATTTTATACTTCTATTCATGTCATCATCATTTGTATATTTAATTCCTTCACACATTAAAGTCACTGTTATTTTTATATTTATTATTATATTTAATTCCTCCTTTTAATTCACGCATTTATTTATTGCTTCATTATTTTTTATTTTATTTCTGGACTGTAGTCATTTTTTCTGTATATTTATTCCTTCATTGGTTTTATTTTTTTATTTCAGTCATTGGCATTTTTTACACTAATTTCATTATTTTTCATTTTTTACACTTATCCAAGTAATTGTTATTTTTATATTTCCTTCATTTTTTGTTATATTTAATTCACTCATTTATTTATTCCTTCATTATTTTTCTTATATTTAATACCTTCAGTACATTATTTATTTATTATTCCTTTATTGTAGACATTGTCATTTTTACTGCATATTCATTATTTATACTGTAGATTATATTATACTGTATATCCTTCATTATTTTATGTAATTTTTTATTTCAGTCGATGGCATTTTTTACATTATTTTCATTATTGTTTTTTTTTTTTACAAACCTATTAATTACTTATGTAAGCCACTGTTGTTTTTATTTCTTTTAATTTTTTTACATTTAAATCTGGATTACATTTATATTTTTACACTTACAAAGTCACTAATTTTCATATTTATTCATCCCTTCATTATTTTTCTTTTTTTTTTTTAAGCCAAGCAATCTTATTTTGTTTAATCACTCCATTTTTTGAATGCTTTTGTCCAAAGCGGAGTTTATTTTGTCAAGGAAACGAGGACAAACACGTTATCCGCCACCGATACAAATATACATACACGCATGCATGCATACATGAAAATTCTATATCAAAAGTCACTAAATAAGACCATGAAAGCAGATATTTCACTTATAACTGTGCAGTGAACAAGCACTGAGGAGAAGGACGACTAAAACATTGCTGAATTTGAAACAAAATATTCTGCGACCCACCTGGAATGGATCCCCAACCCACCAGTTGAGAACCACAAGTCCATAAACAACCTTAAAATATCCCTCCAACTGGTAGTTTCCATTAGTGGCCACTGCAAGTTGCATTATGGGTTAACTTTGCAACGAGACCACGAAAGCACCAAAACAATGTCTCCAATCTGGACAGACGGCTACCATCGGACAGGTTTCAAACAACAGCCACGAAAAAGGGTGCAGGTAAACCCCATCAAGTGCTTGTGTTGACTGTAGAAGCGTGACAGCAAAAACCGTCATCGAGTGCGGAACAAAAAAAGATGACAAAATACCCAAGCGATTTATCCCCAACATATGAGCAAACGATTGTTTGGGGCTGGGGTGGGGGGGGGGGCATTAACCCGGCGGGAAAGACGCTCCTGCAGCTGCAATGTGTCTCACTAATCCATCACGATCCCCAAACCCCAGCGCTCCGCACACAAAAGGCAGAGGGAGTGGGAGAGGACAACGAAAGTTCAAGACACAGAGAACAAACGAGGCGAGACCGCCATACCACTTCTCCTGCACCGCCGTGTGCGGTAAAATCGCCGCGAAGTCGCACGAGAAGCTTCCCATAATCACGCAAACAACACGAGGAGGGCCAAAAAAACAAAGAGCCCGGTGATACCGCGCCAAAGCTCCGCTCCGTGTCGGGTTTGCAATCCGAGAATTAGACACGGCGGTATTTTTATACCAACTTGAAAAAGCACGCCTTGGTGGACTCGTATATAAATTCCCTTCCTGTGTTTACGTTGCGTACGGTTTCCAAACAACGGGGGGGGGGGGCTTCAATTAGACCACTGCTGGTGTTGCATTTCAGAGCCGTACTATGCAAAGACAATGCTCCGTTTTTTTAACGGCAGCGAGGTTTCAAAATGTTCCTCACCGTGTTCGTGCAGCTGCACACCAAATTCTTCAGCCCCCGTTGTCAACCTCAGTTAGTGTATTTTGCCTCGGTTTGCGTACACTCTCTGGTTAGCGAAGAAAAAAAACATGTTCTCCTAATTTTAGATGCACAAAAAGCTGATTTTAATGCATAGAAATGCGAGATGACAGGCCTTCACTGAAGACATGACTGTTCCCGAAGACACGACGTGGCAGTGAGATGGACCACCACCTTCCAAGACTTACATCTTCAGTGCGGGTAAAAGTTTTTATTACAAAAGTTATTATTTGGATTGACATCACCTTTGTATGGGGAAAATTTGGATGCGTCCGTTTGGAACAAATTCAACCAATACATAATTCATAATCATTCATAGCAAAATACTGCAAGTCGACTTTTGCAAATAAATCAAATCTACTTGACTTTACAAAATCCAAACCATCGATTAGTGCGCTTAAATACCCCGATGACCGATCCCGATCACATCGATTATTATTTACACAATAAATAAAAACAAACGTGATCATTTTGGTATATCTACCAAACAGGCTGGCTGATGAGAGGGTTCACTCTGTGCATGTGTCTCGACACCTAGACCTGTTGGTTCTATAGCATCACTAGTCAGTCCAGTCGTTCGTTCTCCTTGTCCCAGCGGGGTGCTACACGACGGAATACTTTGTGATTTTGGATTTTTGATATGGCGTACTCGCATTATTATGCAATGTATTATTCATTTAACGCAAGAACATCGTTTTGCTGGGCAGTTGTCGTCCAGGAAAATGTGCCACTACCTAAAATTCAAATCCCTCTTTTTTCCCCGTTATTTTTAAAAGTCTGGGTGTTGCTAATAAAGAAGTCCCTAGACTAAAAATCACATTTGAGAGGCTGACATCAGAGGATAGTTACGCTTTTAAATCAAAAAACGATGAACCGAATACCAAAATAGTTCTCGATTAATCGGTTAATTAATCAATCGTCGATTCGCCCGTTCACTGTCGCAGCTCGTCTTCCAAAGTAATGCGTTTCTGTTTGTACATATTCTATGTGTATTTATGGTTTGGCTCTTTACAAAACCATCCCTGTGCATTTCAGCCATTTGCAAGAAAGCTGTGGAAGCTACGGGGTCAGTCACGCTAGTCACGTTGGCGTTTCTATATCCAGAAGGTCAGTGAAGGCACCTCAGGCATGACTCGCGCGAGAGCGACGCGTGAGCGGCGGACATTTGCTCGGCAATTCAACTGTCAGACTATTGGGGATGTTTTTGGCGCAATCACGGCCAAAGGGGTGGGTCGATTCGAGGGGTAGAGAACGGCACTGCATCACACGGAGAGCTGTGGCTAGTTCGATTCCCGACCGGATGCAGCCTACAGACGGTGTTGTCAGATCTCTAAATACAGCTCTTGCACCGAGGGTCCCATTACACCGTGCTCGAAGGTGTAAGGCGAGCAGAAAGGCAGCCGGACCGAATTTCCTTTGCACGGCGACGGCAATTAAGTGCTCTCTGAGCAGGTGGCGAGGCGGTTACACAAGTTGAAGATTAACTCTTGAGGTTGAGAAACACGCTGGAAAAAGTTCCAGCGTGAGGCAATCATCAATCGCGTCTGCGGCGTGAACTCTGGTGCCCGTTTGCGAGCACCAGAGTTCACCGTGCGCCTCGCTGTGCACTGTGTGTGCGTGTGTGTGTGTGTGCGTGGGTGTGTGTGTGTTTTTTTTTTTTTATTTTGTTTTCTTTTTTTTTTTTATATTTTTCTCTTTCTTTTTTGGTTTTGTTTTTAATTTACTGTTATCAATTATTTATTTTCTTTTGTATGTTTGTTGTGTTTATTATGTTTTTTGTTTGTTTATTTTCTTTCTATTATTTTTGTCTACTTTTTTTTTTTTTTTTTTATTATTTTTTTTGTATTATTAATTTTGTTTTTTTTTTTTTTATTTAATAATAATTAATAATTTTTTTAATTAATAAATTTTGTTTAAAAAAATTTCCTTTTTTATTAAAATCTTTTCTTTTTCTTTTTTTTATTTTTTTTTTTTTTGTTATCAGCTCTTTCGATACCATAGACTTATCGCTGCGCTTTTGTAAACCCCAACGCTTCTTCCCACGAGAGGCAAAAAGAGGCGACGATGCAACCGCACGCTACCGGATGCCACTTTCGGAGCCGTTTCAAGCTCAGCGGAGCTCACGTGGATGTAAAAAACGCACTGGGCAGCCATGTGGAAGTGCAAGCGCGTGGAGGAGTGGGAAATTTTAGGCGCATGCACTTCCCCGCTTACGTTCCACATGTGAACTTTTTTGACTTGTCCCAAAAGCAACCCGTTTGTGTCCGAGTGAACGTTGGCAGAAAGCTGGGGTTTCTCCCTACTTTAGTCGGGAACGGATATTTTCCTGAAACCTTTCTGTGTTCTACCGCTGATTACTAAAGAACAGGAAACAGCTCACCTCTCCTCGCTGGGTATTGGGTAATGACTGGTACTAAAAATGAATTAGGGATCTGTGCCTCATTGTGCGGATAAATGAATGCAGTATCATCCACCTGCAACAAGTATCGGTCGTAAAGGCGCCTACGGACGGTGGATGCGTGTCGCGCCCCAAACGTGTACCCCTCACATACGTAGTTCAGATATTCCGTGCGTCCTCCGCGTGTGTTTTGATCGTACTCCTTCACGGTTGCCACAACTACGTTCTCCAGAATTCGAGGAACGCGAAAAATCAGCACGGCATAAATAATCCGACGTCTGGTGCTTAACACACTAACAGCAGCGCTCGCGTCCAAAGTCGCACAAGCATTTCTCCCTCGCACTTCCTCGTTGTGCAAGCGAGGTGCATTCCAAGCGTGGCAAAACAAAAAGGTCATGTTTGTTGTTGCGCAATCTCTGGTCTGCATGGCGGCTTCTTTGCCGCGATACCGTTTTCCGGAGGCATTTGATTTTTCGCCGACGTCGTCCAACTCTCGACTTCCGATTCCGGAAGTTTGTTTTGTAGTCTTGGTAGCCATCAAAGCCGCAAGTTGAATATCCAAAGGGGACGGCGCAGTCGCAAGGGGCGTCCGGCGCCGAGCGAGCTCAGATTTTTAAATTGTTTTCGTCAAAGGGAAAAATCCCGATACCGATATTACATTTGTTTGCCGGTTTAAGCCTGATGATATCAGTGGGCCAACGTTATCGGACATCCCTACTCAAGTTGTTTCCTTTTCTTGGAGCAACCAATCATATTCGGAGGAGTTTTGGGGGATTTCCTTAGATTATCTTTGGGTTTTAGACAACGCAAGATATCCACACACACCAGTTGGCGCGGGAAACGGCGGTCTGGCCCATTTTGGGATTTGTTGCCGACCAAACCGCTAGCGCTTGACGTCGGGCTCCTGTTGATTTTTGGTCCGTTTAGGCCCGATTACCCCATTAACTGGCTAAGCGAGTAATAGCGGAGGGCTCCATGTTCCACTGCAAACTGCACGCCGCCCACGGGTTACGTTTGCGGGCAGATGACGATAGGGATTTGGCAAAGTTTAGCTACCTGCAAAGGAAGGACTTTTTGGTTTAAACTGTGACAAATATTTCTTTGTTCAACCTGCCAGCCGGTGTGGGCTAATATGTGAACAACACCGGAGTGACTATTTTTGAAAACCCATTCGGGGAACCGGGACCTCAGTTCTAAGAAAGAAGGTGATCTTTTTGCAGCTCAGTCTGAGCCCGGTTCGGGTTCTGCAGCCCTGTTCGGGCTTTGGGCTACTCACAGGTAGTAGGTGAAGGCACTGAGGCCGCTCGGGACGGCGGCCAGTCCTCTCCCGGAGCAGTCGGCGCCTCCGTCTTCGTCGCAGCTGCATGCGGGGGGACACGCAGCCGGGGTCGCCTGCTCCTGGCCGGCGGCTCCGAGGCGGAGGAAGCAGCACAGACACGTCCAAAACAAACCCCAACGCATTTTCCCGCACGTAGAGTCCGGCCGGTCCTGTCACCAAAAAAAAAGAATCCCGAAGCAAGGAGGCGTGCGGGGCTCGCTCGTTATCGGCGTCGACCTCTCATGCGGCGTCCGGCCGCGGCGCGACGCTCCGGGTGCTGGGAACGCGGCTCGGCGTTAAAAAGCCGCCATTGTGGTTGAAGGCGGCGGGTGCAGCCTCGCTGGGAGGCGCTTACACGACGCAAGCTGCAGCGCTACCTTTGCCGGCGCGTCGAGCCTCACGACAACAAAGAGGCTGCACTGCGCCGCTGCAAGACCGCCGCTCGCGTCACGCCGGACCTGGAGCTGCGGTCCGGCCTGCGTCACGCTGGCCCGGGCTCCCCGGCCACCTTGGTTCCTGCCCCGCCGGAAGTTGTGCAGCCTGGCGTCAGGTACTGCGCGCGTTCGGGTGACGGGACGCGCCCCAAAGTCGCTGCGACACCAACTTGTGTCTTTTTGACACAAACGATACCTCTGGTACCGGTGCCAAGTCGGTACTCCCATGAAAATGCACCTTTCCTGCCTAAATGTGAAAAGTGCCTGATTGTGGGCTACAGTATGTTTGGACCAAATCAGAACCCACCCAGCTTTATGAGTCACTCAAAGTCAAGTGCAAATTTGCTTGCAACCTGAATTAAAAGTGTGTGTAAATAAACCAGAACATTCTGGGCCGTTCATGTCTTTGTGCTGGGGGTGGGTTTCATTTATATGCTCTCTGGTACCGGTGCCAAATCGGTACCTTGAAAAAGTGGAAAACATGCAAACACGTTTAGATTTGGTTGAAAAGTCAAAGGTAAAAAGACGTCGCCGTAAAAATGCACCTTTCTTGTCTAAATTTGTCTGAAAATTGTCTTAATTTTTGGCTACGGTATATTTGGACCTAATCAGCCCGAGTAAACTCAGGACGGACCGGACTGACAGAACCGTGAACAGAACCCACCCAGCAAGAAACAGTTGAAAAGGCATCGTCACCATCCGGCTTTATGATCAAATTCAAATTTGAATTTAACGGGGGGTTGTTCCATTAAATAAAATAGGGGTGGGTTTCCTTTACACGCTCTCTGATACCGGTGCCAAATCGATCCGTTAAAAAAGTGGAAAAACGTGCAAATCCAGCCCAGCAAAACAGGAAAACAACGTTTAGTAAAAAGTAAAAAGACCTCTCCTTAAAAGTCTTCCTTACCCGTCTAAAATTGGTTGGAAAGCGTCTATTTTTGGGCTATACTTGGAGCAAATTAGTCCGACTAAACCAGTGGTTTTCAAACTGGGGTGGAGGGGCTACCACGAACACGTTTCATTATTACCGTATTTTTCGGAAGGGGGCGCAGAGAACCACTACGCTACAAAAAAAGTTTGGGAACCGCTGGACTGAACTCCGCTGAATTTTTAACGTCTATTTCTGGGCTAAATCAAGGCAAGGACAAACCGACCAGATTTAGTCCAAATGGTGTCTGGTGTTGGATGGGAAAACTTCAATAACATGAACAAAGCCATGGTTGGTGTCATAAAGCTTAGGTTGTGGGGAAGCTAGCGGGAGTAAGAGCTCGACACCCGTCGGGGGACGTACGGAATAACCGAAGGCCGCACTAATTTGCGGGGGTGTGACAATTCGTCCACTACACTGACGTATAGATTTATATTCCTACGATCCATTGCTCCATGATCCCCGTACGTCTTAGTGACGCAAAAATCGGACGCCGAGCGTGGGCGTCCTCAAATACGGGATGTATCTTCATCGCTATACATGTTTGCTCCTTCCTCTTCGATTTCGTGTTCATTTTCTTCCCTGGATTTTTGGATGAGCAAAACATTTCAATGGCTACTCTTTTGACTTTTTAAACAAACGTGTACGGTGGTACGGTGGTACTTGCCAAGGTCCGTGGGTCGATCCCGGCTTTTGTCTTGACTCAGTGTTAAAGCACTGAGAACCGAATGGTACTAGTTTTTGCTATGGAACATCTTTAATACTTGGGCTAGTCCGGCTTCGTATTGCTAAACAAAATTAGCTTTCCCTCACTCGCGAACAAACATTTCCTGGGAGCCATTGCTCAGCCTTGCCCATACAAGGAAGTCCGTGATGTTTTAAAAAAAACACTGCGTGCAAAGTCATCCAAAACTGCTTTCAGGGGCGCAAGTGTTTGTTTATTTAAATAACATGTCAATGCATTTGCCATTAATTGTTGTGTACTGCATTTATACCCAATTCCCTTCCTCAAACAACGATATAAAGTTACAGAATCGTTTCGGATTCTAAATCATTGCTTCTCAAATAGGGAGCGGGCCCCCCTGGGGGTTGGCGCTGAACTGTCACGGGGGCGTGAGAGGCAGGGAGTACTATGTTAGCGCAGAACTGCCAACATGTACACATTTATTGTACTCCACATGCAGTCTACATGACCAATGGTAAAGCCACAGTAGGTGTATGCGTGTGAAGTTCATCCAAGACGAACGGGGCGCCGTGCGTCCAAGAGACGTCTCGGTGGGTGTTATCTCTGTCGCAGGTACGCAGCGGGGGAATTTTCCCAACATTTACAAGCACCGGAAAAAAAGAACCAACGAGCTCAGTTATCGATTGACGCCCTCGTAAAAATATTGCGTAATAGGGACACGCACTGCACTCTGGTACAATACAACAGTGCAAGTATACTGAGATACACGTACTCCCTCATACCGGTGCCAAACAGGTACTTACAAAAGCGAAAAACATGCAAATCCCACCCAGCAAAAAGTAGTTGAAAAGACATCACTTCCATACGTTGGAACAACGTATAGGTTTGGGTGAAAAGTGAAAGGTAAAAAACATGTCTCTGCTGTCTAAATGTGTAAAATCTGTAAAAAAAACACGTCTCTGCTGTCTAAATGTGTAAAATCTGTAAAAAGAAAAACATGTCTGCTGTCTAAATGTGTAAAATCTGTAAAAAAAAACATGTCTCTGCTGTCTAAATGTGTAAAATCTGTAAAAAAAA
>QODF01000294.1:248201-268500 GCA_024372805.1 Oostethus manadensis | reverse complement strand
GATAATAAGATGAAATAAAGCTGTCTGCGGCCACGGCGCTCACCTTCTTCTACCACAGCCGTCTTTTCCGGAATGCAACAAAAGATTCTTTTGCCTGACAGCAAAAATACGGATCATCTGGGGTAAAAAAAAAAAAAAAAAAAAATCACTGCAGCAGAGAGGGCTGCAAAACGAAACGTGGACTTCGTTGCCATTTGAAGGTAATGAAGTGCTTGTCATTTCGTGTTACGTAAACAACCGTTCTGAGGAGCTTGCGAGGACACACGCAGGCCTGTTGCAATTCGCGTCCCAATGTGCTGTGGCGCTCGGGGCCTGTCCTTTACACCAACTTCACGTCTCCCAACTGAGAGGCTCCACGTTCCTGATAAACCTCCCGTCAGAAGTGAATAGAGCTTCACGGAATCTGGACCGGTCTGTACCCACTCAGATGCATGAGGCTTGTGGACACGCCGACCCAGAGATTTAAACTGTTAAGGCCTTCGGCTGACGTTGTCGTGTTTGAGCTTTGCTCTCGGATACAATCCCTCCGCAGCGATGGAGGACAGATCGTTCCGAAAAGAATCCCGAGTCTTAAAACTTTAGCGCAGCGGCGGGCACCTGATTGCAATAAAAGTGTGGTCGGCGAAGCTTGACGTTATCAACTGGTGGGTCGGGACCCAGCAGTGTCAAAAATGGTTTTAAATTATGCAACATACAAACAATCCTGCCTTGTTTTGAAAAAAATGTTCATTTCTCTTCTTGGTGTACAGTAGAGTTGACAATTTTGGCAGTGCAGTGTGACTAACCAGATGAAGTACTGTTATTAGTATCTTTTTATTGCTACATGGCTAACAAGATACCAGTAGGTGCAGTAGATTCTCACAAAACAAACAAGACCCAGCATTCGTGATAAGCACGCTCTTAGGGCTGTGCGATTGGCCAATTAGTTGAAAGGGGTGTGTCCAAAAAAATTGTTGACTTTACAAACTCCAAACTATTTTGTACAAATGTTTTTGTTTCTAGGNGCCCGAAACACCTCACCAGGGAGGCGCCCGGGAGGCATCCGGACTAGATGCCCGAGCCACCTCAACTGGCTCCTCTCGATGTGAAGGAGCAGCGGCTCTACTCTGAGCTCCTCCCGGATGGCCGAGCTCCTCACCCTATCTCTTAGGGTGAGTCCAGCCACCCTACGAAGGAAACTCATTTCCGCCGCTTGTATCCGCGATCTCATTCTTTCGGTCATGACCCATAACTCATGACCATAGGTGAGGGTGGGAACGTAGATCGATCGGTAAACAGAGAGCTTTGCCTTCCGGCTCAGCTCTCTCTTCACCACGACGGTCCGGTACAGCGACCGCATTACTGCAGACGCTGCACCGATCCGTCTGTCGATCTCACGCTCCAACCTTCCCTCACTCGTGAACAAGAACCCGAGATACTTGAACTCCTCCACCTGAGGCAAGACCTCACTCCCAACCCGGAGGGTACAGTCCACCCGTTTCCGACTGAGAACCATGGCCTCGGATTTGGAGGTGCTGAGTCTCATCCCAGAAGCTTCACACTCAGCTGCAAACCGCTCCAGTAAACGCTGAAGGTCACAGCCTGATGAGGCCATAAGGACCACATCGTCTGCAAATAGCAGAGACGAGATCCTAAGGTCACCAAGCTGGACTCCCTCAACACCTTGACTGCGCCTAGAAATTCTGTCCATGAAGATTATGAACAGAATCGGTGACAAAGGGCAGCCTTGGCGGAGGCTCTAAAACTGTACACTCTAAAAGTGTACAAATAAATTTAAAAAAAAAAAGGGAAAATGGCTACAATAAAAGTGTAAACAATATATTACAAATCAAAATGACGTAAATAATGTGCAAAAATAATAAAAAATGTTGAATGTCTAAAAATGACAACAAATTTTAAAAAAACTTAAAAAGTGACTTAACAAAACAAATAATGATTTTTGTGTAAAAAAAAGATACAACAACATTTTTGTTTTTTTTTACTCTTAAAAAGTGTGATATACGTAGCACGTGGTAGTGTTGCCAGCTTGGCGACATAATTTCTCAAAAGCGACTAGCAACTTCTTCTGCTGTTTTATATGATTTGGGGATTTTGATATTAACATGCCGTTTGTGTTCTCACTGAGCCGGAGCAGGTGCTGCTGAGAGGGCGGTTGGGTTCGCCCCAAAGCAGTCACAAGCAGCCAGTGTGCAGTCAGCTCCCGTGGCACACTAAGAGCATAGTGCAGCACCCGGCATCCGTGAATCACGCATGTGCGAGGCGCGATATCCTGTTTCTTTCTAATTTCCACCTCTGCCTGATGCGGACGCCTGATGCGGTCTTGATTACTAAAATGGGCCACTTGAAAATACAGGTAAACACTGGAAGCTAGTGGTTCTCAACTGGTTTGGCTGCAGGACCCCAAATTGCGGAAATCTGTCTACTCAAACGTGAAAAATACGAAAATCTTGTATTGCAAAGGGACTGACTGTAGACTGCTCTTCTCCAGCAGATATTTGCAGCTGTGTGTAGGACTGACGACAAGCGTGAACCCGTCTTATAGGAGTGGTTGTGAAGCAGCTTAACAATGCAAAAATAGATTTTGCATTGGAAAGTGTCAAAGTTAGGGTGAGGAGCTCGGCCATCCGGGAGGAGCTCAGAGTAGAGCCGCTGCTCCTTCACATCGAGAGGAGCCCGTTGAGGTGGCTCGGGCATCTCGTCCGGATGCCTCCCGGGCGCCTCCCTGGTGAGGTGTTTCGGGCATGCCCAGTCGGGAGAAGGCCCCGGGAAGACCTAGGACACGCCGGAGGGACTATGTCTCACAGCTGGCTTGGGAACGTCTTCCCGATGGAGCTGGAAGAGGTCGCTGGGGACCGGGAAGTCTGGACTTCCCTAGCTGCTGCCCCCGCGACCCGGACCCGGATAAGCGGTGGAAAATGGATGGATGGAAGTGTCAAAGTGGCATTTCTGGAAGCGAAAATGGTTTGAGCCTACCTAAAAACTACTTACTGCCGGTGTAAACAAATAGAACTGACACTTAGAGCTGCAGGGGGAAGTAGTCCCCAACAGACACAAGATGGTGTCTAGAAGCAAAAAGACACAAAAGGAGGCTCCTTGAAATGTGGGCACTTTCCGCCAAAGAGCACCCCAGTGTGACAGTGTGTCCAAACAGTCCCAAACCATAATCACTGAAGTACACGGAGTAGAGAAACAGATACTAGGGCATGCGTGTTGGTCACATTGTCAGCCTTTTGATATGAAAAGTACTGCTGATGGCGAGTACCGCTCAACACATCCTGCCTGCTGATTATGAAACTACATTTGCAGTTGATGGAGCGCCAGAAAACATCACAGCTTTTCTTTTGTGCGCCCACAAAGTCTGCAGGGTTTCGACAACAAAAAGAAGAAGTAGAGTGGAGTTAAAATGCGAGTCATTGTTCCTTGGTCTCTGGTTATGTAAAGTGGAACCTTGGTTAGCGTCATTAACTGGTTCCAGTTGGTAGGATGGTAGAAGAAATAATGTAAATGCATTGAGACGACACACGGACACCACCTTCCTGTTTTGCAATTATAGTTTTACATGCAGCAAACAATATGAAAGGTATATAAGTGATGACTGAAAGGGATAAATGTACATTTTGGAATATTTTTACCTTCACTGAAGATGTCATTCCTGACTTGACTGTTCCCAAAGACACAATGTGGCAGCGTGACACCACCTTCCTGTTTTGCAGTTATAGTTTTACAATTTGAAATGCATGTAAGTGATGAATGAAAGGGACAAATATACAAATTGTATGACTTTTTTTTTTTTACATTCATGATTTTTCTCGTAAATTTAGAACCTTATGCCGGTAGTATTATTACATTTTCTCTTAAATGTATTACTTTCTTGTAAATTCACGACAACATTGTGGTAATTTTATGAGTTTTTTCCTGTAAATGTACATTTTTTCTCATAAATGTACGTAAATTTACAACGTTGTTTTTTTAGGTCATACATTTACCACTATATTTTTGTAATATTACCACTTTTTGTCTTATAAACTGATGACTTTTTTGTAAATTTACCACTATATTCTTGTAAATGACTCATTTTCTCATAAATGTACAATTTTATTTTTGTGAAAGGATGATTTTTATTTTTCCTTCACAACTTTTTTCATAAGCTTACTACATTTTTCTACATTTCGAAACTTTTTCACGTAAATGTACAACTTTATTCTCACGAATGTATCACTTTTCTTGTAAATTTTACGACATTGTTGTGGTAAATTTATGACTTTTTTTTCTCGTAAACGTACAACGTTATTTTTGTATATGTATGTTTTTACTAAATTTGTGGGGGCGTTTTGTAAATGTATGACTTTTTTGGGGGGCGGAGGGGCTGTACGTGTACATTTACGACTTTATTCTTGTAATACTACAATTTAATTCTCATAATTTACAGCTATTATGGTGGGTTTTCTTAGGTCATAATTTTTTGCACATTTACCACTATATTTTTGCCGACCAGTCCAGGGTGTACCCCGCCTCCCGCCCAAAGTCAGCTGGGGTAGGCTCCAGCATACCCGCGACCCTGATGAGGATAAGCGGCATAGAAAATGGATGGATGGGTGGACCTTTGGGGAGTTCATGTAATGGGTTTGATGTACTTTGATGTACTTGATGTAAAAGACCTCTTTCTCACCCTGACGAGTTAACCCGCTACCTCTGACGGCGGGGAAAAAAAAAAAGAGGAAGGGTTTTCTATTAGTTGTCATGATCCTCCGTCGCCTCTCTCTTTGTGTGGATCCCCAAGTCTGCCGTTTTCCTCAGAATCATGCAAAGTCTCAAGGGTAAACTGAACGTCCTCTTCCATTTCGCCGGCTATTTTGGTCTCCACGTCAACAAGATGTGAGTCACGTCACCCTACCGCAGACGTGGACGCTATCTCTAAAGCATCCTACTATTAATAAATCAATTAACCAATTCAGATACAGCCGAGGCGTCGCGGTGAATCAGTCGCGCTCGGTTAAAAAAGCGGCGAGATGAATGCCAGTGCATTGACGGCTGAATAAAGCCTTGCACTGTAGGCGACGTCTCGGTGGATTAAAAATTCGGTGGGTATTTTTGCTGGTTGAAGGGCTTTCAGCACCTGATGGTCTGTCCAGTTGGAAGCGCATTCATCAGTACAGTACACCAGTACATGATTATTTGTTTACTTTGCACCCCATTGGCTATTTCATGTGACAATCACGATGTTTTACAGCTCAATATGGAAAGTTAACGTCCACAGTTGTCATTTCCCAACCCGTTCTGGGACAACACACCTCCAAACATGGGACAACCTCAAGAGCCGGTCAGCATAACATAAATATATCTACAATTTTTATTTTCTTCGAAGTAAAAATGGCTGAATTTACGCATTTCCTGATCAAATTGATCAAATGAAGGTGCTTGTCACTGCCGTCTTTCCATAAAGAGACAGCATTGATTGTTTTGTTTTGTCCTGTAAAAGAAAACCCATGGCTCGGGAGCCAGATGTGGCTCTTTTGATGACCACATGTAGCTCTCAAAAGTGTCTAAACACCATAACATGTTTTTATTTTGATTTAGTTTTGTCTTAAAACATATGTAACATGTCTTGCTTTTCAAAAGGGGTGTTCAAAATGTGGTCCGAGGGATTTTTTGGCCCGCGGCACAATCTAAAAATACACTTTGACAAAAACCTTAAAGGAAACAGCAAATATTTTAAAATGAGCAGCGATTTTACAAAAAAAAAGGCAAACTATTAGGAGAAAAAAGTTGTAATATAACTAAAAAAATGTTTTTGGAAAGTGAGGTTGTGGAACAGGTTATAATATTAGGAGAATAAAGTCAAAATATTACAGGAATGAAGTCATGATTACAAGACACGTTGAAAAAATTGGAAAAAAAATCCCAGCAGAAATTGAAAAAATTCCTGTAATTTTACGAGTAGAAAGTCAAAATATTAAGAGAAAAAAAGTCACAATTTTACAAAAATAAACTTGTAATATTATGAGTAAAAACAAATGTCATTTAGTAAAAAAGTTCATTTTGATTTTTTTTTTTATTTAAATTTTTGGAATATTAGGTTGGGGAAAAAATAAATTAAAATATTGCGTGAACAAAGTCATAATATTACAGTTAAAAATATCATTTTTGTTTTATATTGTATAATCCATCCAAAGGTTCCCGACCCTGTTTTAGCAGGTCCATCTAGAGCAGATGTCAACAGGTCAAATCCATAGAAAATGTTTTTAGGCTCTGCTACACGAATACATTAGACTGCCAAGATGGAAGATCATACTTATATATCCAGCTGGAAGGTGCTTGTCACTGCTGTCCTTCCATAGACAGGAATGTTTTTTTGTTTGCTTTTGTTTTACAACAGCTAGAGCTGAATGAATGAATGCGTGAATTTGAGCGGCAAAATGGAGGACGATGTATCCGAGCTTAACAGACGGTGGTCCGACAAGAAAGGAGCAACTCGCCACCCTGCATCCGAGACACGCAACCAAGTGGTTCAGCACCTCACCTCTGGAGGTTGGCAAGATGAAGCGACCCTCAGGGCATGCAAAGCGAGAGTATTGTCAATCATCCGGGTCACTGAATTCTTAGGGGATTGAATCGATGGCAGCCGGTCTGTTCTGGTTGTTTAGTGCACCCTGACCGGGCTGCCCCCAAGCAGGCCCGGGGACGGAACCGCCGGGGTCCAATGAGCAGCGCTATTTAGAGAGGCAAAAGTCCCATCTGTCAGCACGGGGAGTGAGCTTTCCTCGCACAGCACACCCCTGCTGGCATCCGGACCACAGCAGCCGAACTGCTTTGCCGTGTTCAGACTCGACGCTCTTTAGTCTCTTGACTTTATTCTGTTGTTGTTTTTTAAATGCCAATAAAAGGACATCATTTTCCTCATATTTGTACGAGTTTATTCTCGTAAAATTGTGGCTTTTTTTTTCTTCTCTTAATATTTTGGCTTTATTCGTATAAAATGACTGCTGTTTTTCTGCCATTTTGGGTTGTTGTTTCTTTTCATTTTGTGACAGTTCATTTTTTTTTAATATTAAAACTTGTGATAATGAAATTACATTATTTTTCCTCATATTTTTATGTCTTTTTTTGTTAAAATACAACTTTTTTCTCTTAATATTTTGGCTTTATTCTTATTAAATGACAGCTGTTTTTTCCATTTCTGCTGTTTTTTTATTAATTTTTTAATTTAAAAAAAAGAACTCCAAATACGTTTTCTTTTCAGAATTATGACTTTATTCCCACAATATTTTGACTTTATTCTCATAACATTGTACCTTTCTCCGTAACCTAATTTTCCAAAAATTACAACTTTATTTTTTGTCATATTTCGTTAATATTCTTTAATATTTCAACTTTATTTCAACATTATAATACTAAAATAAACTTTATTCTTGTAAGATTACAAGTTGTTTACTCCTAATATTTTGACTTTATTGTTGAAAAAGTACTGCAGACTTTTCCATTAATGCTGCAGTTGTTTGTTTTTTTTATAGTTTTATTGTTCAATCATATTTTTAGAATGTGCTGCGGACTGCAAATGACTCGGGCTGCATTTTGGACATCCCTACAGTAACCTCCTGTTTATTGCGGTTATTATTTTTGTAGTTTTGTACTTAGACCATTGAAAACCCATTTACAACCTACAAAAAGTGCTTTTTGAAATTATCAGAGCCCTCTAGACATGAAATAGCACCTCTATAGTCAGCTTTACACTCCCATTACCTAATGTAGCAGACATAATAGGAGAAAATAAGCCATTTAGGACATAAATAACACTCGTGTTCATGTGGAAATGTGCTCTGATGCTGAGTTGAGTTTTAGCTTGGCGTGGGTTACGGCCTCAGCAGTACCTAAAGATTATTGTGCTTGTTGTGAGCTAATTTGAAAGTGCAATAAAAGCCCGTTGTTTCGACAATCAAGTCTGGTCCTTGTGTGTCTTACTGAACATTACTGACACCTTGTGACCAGTGCAGAATGCTACGTGTGTTTGTGTTGTAGTCATTTAGCCATTTCTATGCGTGAACATGTCGGATCTGAGGTAGCTGTCGAGTGGTTGACCCCCGGGTTGCAGAGACAGAGGAGAATTGTGCAAAATAAGAATCATTTAGCCGCACGGTGGCTGACTGGGTAGCACGTCGCCCTCACAGTCAGGAGGTTCAGGGTTGGAATCTCCGTTGGGCATCTCTGTGTGGAGTTTGCATGTTCTCCCCGTGCGTGTGTGGGTTTTCTCCGGGTACTCCGGTTTCCTCCCACATTCCAAAAACATGCATGTTAGCTTAATTGGCGACTCTAAATTGTCCATAGGTATGAATGTGAGTGTGGCTAGTTGTATGTCTTTGTTTGTCTATATGTGCCCTGCGATTGACTGGCGACCAGTCCGGGGTGTACCCCGCCCTCCGCCCAAAGTCAGCTGGGATAGGCTCCAGCATCCCTGCGACCCTAATGAGGACAAGCAGCATAGAAAATGGATAAATGAAGAAGTCATTTATTCATCACCCACAGGTGCAAGTACTCACAGTGGGGCAGGATAAGGCAATGAAAAGTGCAAAAGCTTTGAAAATCCACACGGAATCTTGGCAGTAGCAACAAGGAAGGATCTAGGTGACAGCCTGGGTGAGGAAAACTAGGGTGACAAACAAAATAAGAGTGAAGCAAATTTAGGCCAAAATTGACATATAATTTGCTTAAATATGTATATTTTTTACTAATGATACGACATATGATGTAAATTTTAATAAATGCGTCCTTGTGTGATATCTTTAATTAGTTGCAAACACCACTTTCATCGCTGGCGGACTTTGGAATCTATCCACTTGCTATGGCTTGCTAAAAGAGACATATTGAAATTGAGTGGCTTAGAATCCAAATATGAAATGGACAATAAACAAGGTGAGCAGGCGCCTTAGCCGATCACGGCTTCTTTCCTGTGAAAAACTAATGAATAATTTCTCAGCCAATGTCCTCAATGGGAGACATCAGAGAGTTGAACGGCGTCACTGCAATTCTCCAGTGCCCGTATTTCTGCCAGTGCGTTTAAGCAAGGCTTTCCCAAAGACCTGGGGCGCTCGGCTGTTTAATGAGATGCTGTTAATAAAGGAACCACGAGTGCACCATAAGACCTTGCAATGAAGACCGAAGGAGCTGCGTCTGAAAGCACACACTGCTGACAAATACACACATTGAATGTGAAAATAATCCACCGCTCTTTCAGTTTATTTGTTTGTATAGTTTGTTATTCTGTGTTATTACCAACGTTGTCCTGTGAAAATCCTTGCACTAAAAGCTGCTTTGCACGGGAATTCATTGTAGCCTGTTTTGCTTTTCAACGTTTATACGCGTTCAGGTCATGGTCTACACTGGTCTCTTCTCGTGTGTTGCTAGAACTTCATGCACAGACAAGAGAAAGACGTGTGTTCATGTTTCACATGAGGATTGTGGATGATGGGCAAAATTGCCCGAAAAAAGTGCACTTTTCCTTTAAGGAGAGGTATTTTATAACCACATGACAGAGCGCTGTTGAGTTTTTTTCCTGCAAGGTTTTTTTTTTTTTTTTGCTTCACACAATCAATGATCTGCGTCACTCCACACAAAAGCCCAAGGTCACACAACACGCTTTCTCCATATGTTATACAACATTCATGAATGTATGATAGAAACAATGTGAACGGTGTACAGGAAACGTAGCGTTTAGTTAATTAGCTCATTGTCATGTAATTGCAAGAGCTGAGCGATACCACACATTTCGGTATCGTTTCAATACCAAGTGCATACAGAGCCATTATCGCTGTTCAAATGTTTTTTGATTTTGCAATTTACTGCTCGTAGTTTTTATAAGCAAAATAAAACACAGGACAAAGATTTTAGGCCAACTTTAATAATATTTGTATCAATAAATGTTTAGCAATATTTCATACAATACTACAATGTAACAATATCAACAAATTAACCCAATGGGATTGACTAATTGCCAGAAACAGGCTGTACTCTTGCAACATGACAAGTGTCCTATGCTTTGCATTGAAAGAGACAAGATTTGGCGGACATCCTGCGACAGCATGAATAATTTCCTGAAGCCGAGTATCCACTTGTCTGCCCTGAGCTGATGATTTTGTTATATGAGCGTCCTATGCTGTGCATTAAAAGAGACAAGATTTTGGTGGCCTGCTGCGAAAACACGGATGATCTCCTGCAGCTGAGTCTCCACTTGTCTGCCCTAATCTTTTTATGTTATAGTATGTGTCCTACGCTGTGCATTGAAAGAGACAAGATTTTGAAGGTCTGCTGCAAAAAAATGGATGTTCTCCTGCAGCCGAGCCTCCACTTCTCTGCCCTGATCTGATGATGTTGTTACATGAGCGTCCTATGCTGTGCATTAAAAGAGACAAGATTTTGGTGGCCTGCTGCGACAGCATGGATGATCTCCTGCAGCCGGATCTCCACTTGTCTGCCCTGATCGGTTTATGTTATTGTATGTGTCCTACGCTGTGCGTAAAAAGAGACAAGATTTTGGAGGTCTGCTGCGAGAAGGTGGATGAGCTCCTGCAATACAACCTCCACCTGTCTGCCCTAATCTGTTGCTTTTATTGTATGAGGGGAATATAGTTATATCTTTCCCTGTATTACATCATTACCTCAATCTAGTCTATGATGCTGAAATCAGGATTTAGGTTGTTGTATATGAATATAATAATGAGAAGAATAATGGAAAAGGACATAATCGTGTAAGTAATTAATGCTTCCTAGTAGAAGAAGATCATATATAAAATGTATTTATTATTTTAAAAAATTGGCGTAGAAAATGAATATACAGAAATTGAAATTAATTAAAAACATAAACATGCCATTGTACTTTTTTTTTAAAAGACGGAGTTGCAGCTTCTCCTCTCCTCTCTAATGGTCAGATGTTTTGTGGCTGCTTCTCACACACATGCTCAACCTTTCCTCTCACCCTCATTTCCTGGTACTCGTGTCCGTCATTCCACACCTAAGCTCATGCGTCATCCTCTTTTTCTCTGAATGTCAGTTGGAATGGAGTCGGTGTCAAGGTGACATTTCTTCACTCCGCCTTGAATAGTTAATTAGATAACACATTTTCACACTTCTCCATGGTTGTATGGAAAACGTATGTAGTTCGACAGTACAGTGGAACCTCGGTTAGCGTCATTAATCCGTTCCAGAAGGCCCGACTCTATCCAAAACGGACGCTAACCAAAACCACTCGTCTGTTCCAGAAAGCTAAAAAATGTTTTTGACGTTTCCTATCCAGAAAGCACTCCTATAAATGACGAATGAAAAAGGTAAATTGATGTAAAAAGATGTGATTGATGCGACGCCACCTTCCTGTTTTGCCATGAGTCTTGAATTCTGTACTTTTTCTCACCTTCTTGATCAAAATGCTGGCACTTTCCAGGCGCACTTTTTTTTGCTTCCATTCTGGGTTATTTTGCAGCAGAGTTTCCTTGCAATTTCACGGTTGGATTATGGCTCCTTTGCTGATGTTGGCTTTTTGCCGATACGCTGATATTGTCCAACTCTCAATACTGATATCAACTGATATCGATATAGATCAGATGTCGCTTGTCGTGGAAGTAACTAACCAAGCCCGATTTTATTGTGATGCATTCAAAAATACAACAAGTGTTTCCGAATGTAAACACTGAAAAATAAGAAAACGACTTCAACTTAAGTTATGGAAAAAGTGCCCTGTTTTTTAAAAACTGTCTCAACAACAGTCTGGATCACACCCCTTGAGATCATCTGAACAATGGCCCCTACAAACTTTACTTCAAATTGTAAAACATTGTACGATCTTTCAGCATCGACTGAGTGTTTTTTTTTCATTGCCGGTTTTTCAGCCCCTGTTGCTTCTTCTCATAACTTTGCCGCACAAATGTTGCGTGTCTCTCTGAATGGTGGTGGGAGATTAAACTGGAAGTACTGAAGGAAGAAGTCTTTGCAAGTTTAATATCCAAAGGAGAAAATAATTCCAAACCACTGACATGATGTTACTCACAGAGCGATCTTGCGCTTCACGACACGGTTTGATGAGGTCATCATTTGCGCCAAAAAATATCTCGGAAGCCCTTGGGCCTATGTGCAGCATTTTTAAAAATCAGTTTTCATTATAGGAAAAAAATCTGATAACGATATTTACAGGAACTGACACTGCATGAAGTCATGGCATGGCCGACATGATAGAGTGAAGAAGAAAAAAAAGCTGTCCTCCCAAACCGTGAGGAAGTGGTACGTTTTTAGCATCTTAAAATTAGAAAAAGATTTTTTCAGAGTTGCACAATGTGTTGTAAACAAAGAATAATAGGAGTGTAAAGGTGACTATAGGGGTGTTATTTCATATCTACAGGGCTGTAATCCTGTTAAAAACCATAAACAGGTTTTCTATGCTCAAAAACTACGAAACAATTCAAATTATTAACATCGAATCTTATAAATTGCAGAAATTCCTTTATCGGGGTCAGGTCCATTTAACGGCCATAAATGAGGGGCGACTTTATTACTTGCCTGTCTTCACAGAAAATGACCAAAAATTCAAGATTTTGCAGGGTGGGGAAACTTAAACACAAATTTGCAAGGCCTGATTATACTGTCTGTCTACAGTATCTCACAAAAATGCAGCGTACCCCTCACATATCAACCATTTTTACAAATATCTTCTAGTAATAAAACTCACATATAACTTAGAGGTAGGAATATATCGTTCCCTCAATGAACCGCAGCTCCGCAGTGCCAGCAGCGGCACTCGTGCAGCCCTTGATTACGATGCTAGAGACCAAAGTTGGTGTTTATTTTGAGTGACTAGAAAATCTATACTGCAGTAAAAGCTGTACAGTAAAGAAGATACGCTGTAATATAAATGATATGGCTGATACCTTTTTGGGGATATTGGATATCAGGGGCGTCCAAATGATTTTTCCGGCGAGGGACACAGTAAAAAATGAAAGAATGCAACTTTGCCACTTTTTTGTTAAGCAACACATGTAGATATGCTATCAAGCAAATTTATCAACCTCATTCTCTACTCTTTTTTCCCATCTTTGATGTGTTTTCTTTCTTCTTAAATAATCTTTGTAATTTTATTCAGATATTATATGGAATGTATTCCCATAATATTCAGACTTTTCCCCAACCTTATTTCCCAGAAATTACAATTGCATTTTGTTTTGTTTGCTTGCTTGCTTTTAACATTTCAACTTCATTCCACAAAAATGACATTATCTCTCTGCCTAATATTAGTTTTTTGTTGTAAAATTGCACATTGATTTCTACTTAATACAACTTTTTTCTCTTAATACTTTTGACTTAATTATTGTAAAATTTCAGCGTTTTTTTCTATTTCTGTGGCTCTTTTTTATTTATTTTACTATTACAACTTTCTTCTTGCAAAATATTGTAATCATGAATTTATTTCCACAATTTCTTGCTTAATGTCCATAGTATAACTTTATTTTGTTTGATTCTCATAAAATTATGGTTTTTTTAAAATAATGATTTTTTTTCTTGAATATTTTTTGTGTTTTCAAAAATGACATTATTTTAACTCATAAAATGAGTTTATGTAAAATTGTGACTTTTCTTCTTGTTAAAATTCAACATTTTTCTCATAATGTTTTGACTTCATTCTCATAAAATTTTGGCATTTTTTTCTAATCATGCTAAAATTTTTTATTTTACTTTATTCCTGTAAATTGTTTTCTCATAATTATAACGTTATTCCAATATTATTAATTTTGCTCCAACTTTATTTTAAAAAATGACACTGTTTATTGTAATAAAATTGCGACTTTCCATGTTGTTAGAATACAACTTTTTCTCTTAATATTTTTATTGTCGTTAAATAAGAGCTGTGTTTTCTGTGTTTTCATTTCTACAGTTTTTAAATGTTATTGCAATAAACCATTTCAACTTTTGTCTCGTTATTATAATTACGACATTATTCCCGTAGTATTATAACTTTCCCCTCAGCTTTATTTTCCAGAACTTTATTTAGTTTCGTGTGTTTCTCACGACATTACAACTTTTTAAAAAAAACTTACTTCTCCTGCATTATTTCAACTCTATTCCACTAAAATGACATTATTGTTCCTCATAATTATGAGGTTATGCTTGTAAAATTGCTAATTTTTTGTGCAACTTTTTTCTCCTAATATTTTTTACTTTTTCCTCATAAAGTTTCATCTGTTATTTATCATTATTTCCATCTTCTTGTTATTTCCATTTAATATTTTGACTTTATTCTTGTACGTCTTGCGGATTTTTCTGTTATATTTCATTTTTTGGCGTTTAAAAAAAAATATTTTCACAACCTGCCGTGGTGCAATAAAACAAAACAAATGAACACCCACTTTGGACAGCCTGTGGCGGATGTTACCTGATCCGTGACGCCTGGGCGCGTGACGAAGACGAGCAAAGTAATGCTGCGAAAGTTCGGAGCATCAAAACAAAACAGGATTTACATCCCAGTTAGGGTCCTTAGTGGAAGTGCTATGTACGAAAACCCGGCTCATACGGTATTTAGTGTAGCGTGTGAAAAAAGAGGCATGCGGGCAAAGACTAAACACAGACACGGAACGCGTTCCCCGTCAAGTTGCTGGAAGGAAGGAATGCGGGAGCCAGGCTCATCACTCAGGTTGATGGGACGTATATGCACGGCGGTGGTGGATTTCCGAGCAAACGTACATCCATGTTGCCTTCCAAACATGCAGTCAACACTCAAGGCAGGTCAGAAGCACATTCCCGGTGAGGGAAAAGCATCCGCGGGGGTCGTATTTGTCTATATATGGAACAAATCTGCTCATTTGAAAAGGCCAGTGGTTATCCCGATGTTAAACATTTCAAAGAGGACAATTAATGGCGTGTTTCTGGAGGTAGGAGCCCTTTTGCATTCCAAGCATTCTTCAACTTTATGGCTCTCTGGCTCGAAAAAACAAGTCATTTTCCAAAAGCCATTGCTCACAATGGAAACCCGCATTGTCTCCCTCTGTTTTGTTTGCGATTTGTCCACAGCTTTGCCGTCCTCCTGTCTAAGTGTCCTCACCTCCGCTCACCAAACTGCAACCTGGCTGACTCATCCCTGGCCTAGCCATCAACACGAGCTGATGAAATCATAAAGGAGCAGAGAAATACATGATACACTCCCCCGGAAGGCACTTCTATATGAATGAATATTTCATCAAAATGATAATCATGCAAGGTCTCTTGAGTATTCACCATAAACACAGAGCGAGGCATTTTTGTAGCGTTTACTTCTTTCCATAGCAAACCCATGTGTGAGCACGGCAGTCAATTTTGGGACACTAGAGGGCAGAGAAGCTCTAAATTGTTTTCACTTTAGAAATTCCCAGGACAACTGGGCCTGGCTCGCAGTCTCTGTTCTAGTTCAGCCCAACCTGGCCCAGTCAGGTTGTCCCCACGGCAAACCCCGGCCGACCACGACCCTTAGGAACCTTGCGCACTGCTTGGAAGTACATAAACGTCTTGGAACGAAGAATATTTCAAATTAAACGGTCCAACCTGCCCAACTGATTGATTAACACGAGTATGTTGGATTTTTATTGCCTGAAGAAAGTATGGGTTGTCAACTGAGATGATGAGTCTATAGATTATTGCTCTGCTTCTTCATTTTTTATGTTGCAGCTCGTGTTCAACAATTTACTAGGAAAAGAAACGAGACACTCAAACTGTCAATACGCATGTAGAGTAAACATTTTAATGTTAACAGTGATTTTTTTCAATTGTTTTTTAGTGGGTTTCTATATACAGCTGTGTGTGGAGGTAGGGCACCACCATCTGTCTCCCACAATGCCGTCCTTTCATCCCTTCCCAAAGGACTCATTTAGCCTCTAAGAAATAAACAATGCACAGCCACCTTAGTTTCAGATGGTTCCATGACCATCATTACATCTAAATGTCATGCTAACAAAGGTGATACCACCCAAAAAACCTTTGTTGTTTTGGTCCATTACCATCATTACATCGGAATGGGATGTTAACGAAGAAGACAGCACCCAAACCACTATTGTTGTTGGGGTCCTTAACCAACATTACATCTGAATGGTATGCTAAAGGAGATGATACCACTTAAATTACCATTGTCGCCGTGATCCATGACCATCATTACATCTGAATAAGATACTATCAAAAGTGATACCACCCAAACAACCATTGTAGTTGGGGTCCATGATCATCATTACATCTGAATGGGATGCTAACGAAGGTGATGCCACCCTTACGACCATCATTGTCGGGGTCCATGACCTTCATTACATCTGAATGGGATGCTAACGAAAGTGATGCCACCCTTACAACCATCATTGTCGGGGTCCATGACCTTCATTACATCAGAATGGGATGTTAACGAAGGCGATACCACCCAAACCACTTTTGTTGTTGGGGTCCATAACCAACATTACATTGGAATGGTATGCTAACTGAGGTGATACCACCCAAATGACCATCGTTGTTGGAATATATGACCATCATTACATCTGAATGTGATGATAACAAAGGTGATACCACCATAACAACAATTGTTGACTGTGTCCATGACCATCATTACATCTAAATGCAATGCTAATAAAATTAATACCACCGAAACGACCATCATTGGCGGGGTCCATGACCATCATTACATCCGAATAGGATGTTAACAAAGGTGATACCACCCAAACAACCATCATTGGTGGGTCCATGACCATCATTACATCCGAATGGGATGCTAACAAAGGCGATACCACCCAAACGACCATCGTTGGTGGGCGTAGGCCAAAAGTCATAATTATTAGATCAAGAGTCATGATTATGAGCTAAAGTCATAATTATGACATACGAAAATAATAACTATGAGAAAAAAGTAAAAATTATTGAAATCCAAACTGTGCATGTATCTCATAATTATGGCTTTTTATCTTCTTTCTTATATTCCCTAACATCCCATTTCAGCTGTTTTTTACCCATTTGTGCTGGGTTTTTGTTTAGCTTTCTTTTGTTTGGTTTTTACTATTTCAACTTTCTTCTTGTAAATTGCCATCATGTAATTCAAACTTTATTCCCATAATATTTTGACTTCAGTCTTGTGATATCACTTTTTCTGCAACCTAATTTCCCCCAAATTACCATTTTATTTATTTGTTTTGTTTGTTTTTTGTAATATTACATCTTTAAGCAAATGCAACTTCATGCAAATAAAATTGTATTATTATTCTTCATAATATTACAACCTTATTCTTGTCAAATGTTCTTGTTAGATTGACCATTACAATAACACATTGTAATGGTGGTGTATAGTTTCTGGTGTACCTCATGGGTCGATATCGTGACCAAAGATGTTTATTTTATGTATACCATTGACATGGCTACAAAAAACGTACTTTGGATTATCTGCATCTTTCTTAAACTATTACAGTTTATCTGCATCCATGCCTGCTTGTGTCGGTGGCTAACAGTAACTGCTAAAGATTAAAAAATATTTGTTTCTATTTACTATTTTTCAGACATGTAGTGTAAACCTATAATGTCCTTAATGTAATTGTAATACGCATATAAAAAATAATAATACAACGAAGCATTACCATTACCATAGTACGAGTACAACGGGAGCAGGGAGGGGTGGAAGATGATGTAACAGGCAATTTTAACAAAATGTTCTTCCTGTTCTTTTGGAGGTTAATAGTCATCCGGCTCTGTGTGTCAGCCTTGTGATGAACCGAAGAACCGTCCAGGGTGTACCCCACCTCTCGCCCTAAGATAAACTGAAAGTACAATAGACTTATGATGGATAAATAATACTTGACAATTCGTTAGCTGTGTGCAAGGAACCGTTTTTGGTATCCTTGGCAACACGAAAAAATGCTATTAGGTAATAAAACCATAAATTAGTATATTGTCATATATTACATTTACTTGCAAAATGTAAAAGGAAAAAAAACCCAACAGATACAGTTTAGATTGAAAAATCTTTGTATTTAATTATTTTAAGTCCAACTGTGTGTACAATATACTGTAAAAAGTATATTATAGTGGTATCTTATTATACAATATTTATTTAATTCCATGGTTCCAATCAAACCTTTTATGAAATGCTGAACTCGACTCATTTTTTGTCACGCAAATTAAACAAATTGCTAGACAGAGTAGTGTTCAAAATAATAACAGTGCAATGTGACTAACCAGATGGAGTTCTGTTATTAGTATATTTTTATTCCTACACGGCTAACCAGTTACCAGGGGGTGCAGCAGATTCTCAGAAAACAAACATTTATGATATGCACGCTCTTAAGGCTGTGCAATTGGGCAATTAGTTGAAAGGGGTGTGTTCAAAAAATAGCATTGCCTGCCATTGAATTTACAAATTTTGTACAAACGTTTTTGTTTCTAGGATTTGGCAATCCTGTGAATGACGAAACTAATATTTAGTTTTTTATGAGTGCTTCACATCTGTGTGGCATGGACTCAACCAACTTGCGGCACCTTTCAGCTGTTATTCCCCTCCTAGTCGACTAGTGTGTTTGGGGTCATTGTCTTGTTGAAACACCCATTTCGAGGGCATGTGTTAGATTTTGGTGTGCATAGGAACCCAAGACGAGAGGTGGTGGGCTATGTAGCAAGTCCAAGATATTTATTGGGGTCTCACACAGAAAAAAGTCAAAAAATAAAGCTTAGCACTGTGGCTAGGAAAAAGTTCAAACAAGATTTAGTCCATAAATAGAAAACAATAAAGGGTAACACTCAAGGTGAAGCAAAATGCTTGTACAAAAAAAAGCATTAAGCCAAAAACAGAACACAGGAGGAAGTCAGAGAAAACCAATGATTACTTGCCTACGAAGGTACCGGTAACTACTGCGAAGACGTAATCCCTGGAGACTGGCGACGTGAAGCACAAGCATGCGGAGGAACAACTCTGCCATCAATGTTTGTGCCAGGTGGCATACAAAGGCCTAATTGCCAACTTGCCACAGGTGTGTCTCCTACTCGGCACTCGGGTAGTCTAGGCATGAAAATAAAAACAATGAATGCACAGAATGACACTAGCAACAACACAGCAACACAAAAACCAGACAAACACAAAACAACTATTTTGACATGCAAACTGGTCCATGATCCCTGCTATGATGTTTCACTGTGTACTACTTGAATTCAGGGTTTGGGGGTCATCTCACAAACTGTCTGCCGCCCTTGGACTTTGAACAATGTTACTCTCACCAGTCCACAAATTGTTCCTCCATTTCTCTTTAGGCCAGTTGATGTGTTTTGGGCAAATTGTAACCTCTTCTGTACTTGCGAAGGGATTCTTGTAAACAGATTAGCTTCACAGAGACGTCTTCTAACTGTCACAGTACTTACAGGTAACTCCAGACTGTCTTTTATCATCCTGGAGATGATCTTTGGCTGAGCCTTTGCCATTCTGGTTATTCTTCCATCCGTTTTGATAGTTGTCTTCCGTTTTCTGCCACGTGTCTCTGGTTTTGCTCTACATATCAAGTCTTAGGAGATCATTTTTGCTGACATTTTTTTGCACCTCCTAATAAGTTTTCCCCTCTCCGATCAACTTTTTAATCAAAGTACGCTGTTCTTCTGAACAATGTCTTGAACGACCCATTTTTCTCGAGCTTCAACAAGTGCTGGTTTCATCCTCAAATAAGGGCCTCCTGATCCACACCTTTTTTTTAAACAAAATTTATTACAGACTGCTATTTTTTTAATAGCCCCCTTTCAACTAAATGCCCAATTGCACTAGAACTAAGAGTTGGGACTTTGAATGTTGGAACTATGACAGGAAAAGGTAGATAATTAGTTGACACGATGCAGAGAAGGAAGATAGACATTTTTTGTGTCCAGGAGACCAGGTGGAACGGTAGCAAGGCTAGAAGCTTAGGAGCAGGGTTCAAGCTGTTCTATCATGGTGTAGATAGAAAGATAAATGGATTAAGGGTGAGTTTGGTAGCAGTGTCCTGGAGATAAAAAGAGTGTCAGATGAGCCTGAAGCTAAAAATCAAAGGTGCGATGTTCAATGTTGTTAGTGGGTATGCTCCACAGGTAGGATGTGAGATGGAGGAGAAAGATAAATTATGGTCAGATCTGGATGAAGTGATGCAGAACATCCCCAGAAGTGAGAGAGTTGTCATTGGTGCGGACTTCAATGGACATGTTGGTGCAGGAAACAGAGATGATGAGGACATGATGGGCAAGTTTGGTATCCAGGAGAGGAACGCAGAAGGACAGATGGTGGTCGTCTTAGCAAAAAGGATGGCAATGGCTGTAGTGAATA
>QODF01000294.1:119580-247201 GCA_024372805.1 Oostethus manadensis | reverse complement strand
TTCCAGATGACTGGACAACTACAGCTACTGTGATCAGGGAGACAGGTAGGAGAGTACTTGGTGTGTCATCTGGAAGGAAAGTAGATAAGGAGACTTGGTGGTGGAATGAGGAGGTGCAGGAGTGTATACAGAGTAAGAGGTTAGCTAAGAAGAAGTGGGACACTGAGAGGACTGAAGAGAGTAGACAGGAGTACAGAGAGATGCAGCGTAAGGTGAAAGTAAAGGTGGCAAAGGCCAAACAAGGGGCTTATGATGACTTGTATGCTAGGTTGGACAGCAAGGAGGGAGAGAAAGATCTATACAGGTTGGCAAGGCAGAGGGACAGAGATGGGAAGGACGTGCAGCAGGTTAGGGTGATGAAGGATAGGGATTGAAGGGTATTGACAGGTGCCAGTAGTGTCTTGGCAAGATGGAAAGAGTACTTTGAAGAGTTGATGAATGAGAAAAATGAGAGAGAGAACAAAGAGTAGAAGAGGTGACTGTTGTGGACCAGGAAGTAGCAAAGATCAGTAAGGAAGAGGTGAGGAAGGCATTGAAGAGGATGAAGAAAGGAAAGGCACTCGGGTCCTGATGACCTGTGGAGGTATGGAAGTGTCTAGGAGAGGTGGCAGTAGAGTTCCTGACCGGGTTGTTTACCAAGATCTTAGATAATGAGAAGATGCCTGAGGAATGGAGGAGAAGTGTGCTGGTGCCCATTTTTAAGAACAAGGGAGATGTGCAAAAGGAAAGGTGTACAAAACTGTGGTGAGACCAGCCATGTTGTTTGGTTTAGAGACAGTGCCGCTAAGGAAAAGACAGGAGGCAGAGCTGGAGGTAGCTAAGATGAAGATGCTGAGGTTCTCTTTGGGGTGACCAGGATGGACAGGATCAGGAATGAGCACATCAGAGGGACAGCACATGTTAGAGGTTTTGGAGATAAAGTCAGAGAGGTCAGATTGAGATGGTTCGGACATGTTCAGAGGAGAGATAGTGAATATATTGGTAGAAGGATGCTGAGTTTTGAGGCCTAGAGAAAGACCAAAAAGGAGGTTTATGGATGTAGTGAAAGAGGACATGAAGGTAGTTGGCGCAAGAGAAGAGGATACAGAAGACAGAGTTAGATGGAGGCAATTGATTCGCTGTGGCGACCCCTGAAGGGATAAACCGAAAGGAAAAGAAGAAGAAGAATCTGGTTAATCACATTGCAGTGCTATTATTTTGAAAACTACTGCATGTACGCCGCACGTCCAGGCTGCTCCCCTCGCAGCTCCGTTTCATCATAAGGCGTGCGCGGCCAAGCAATCCTGCGGTCCGACAACGGCGAGCGATGCTCTAATAAGGCAGGGAGATGAGTCATCAGTGAGGTGAGGCTTGGATACAAGCGGAGCGGCGCGATAGTGGCCTGTGGCAGACATGAAAACCTCCGGAAAGAGACAAAAACTAACGTGAGCCTTTCATCGCTCCGTTACCGTGAATCAATACTGTTCCTCGTCGATTCAAACGGGGTGAATCATTTGGTTGAAAATACCCAGAAATGCTGTGGTGACGCTTGAACGACCTTGGGGGATAGAAGCCAGATGATTATAAATGATCATTATTATTATAAAGCTGATTTTTGGGGGTTTCTACTCCCCCCTCGGAGTCTGCAAGAGTTCCCGTGTTCTGTCTGGCTGCTGAGTCTCAGCAAAAAAGGGCCGTCGTCTATTTGGAGAAATGCGAAGTATTTGGCCGGGCGGACATGTTCCCCGCCACGTACACGTCATTTATGAGAAGCGAAGCAAATGACGAACACCGCGGATTGGACTGTTCGGAGCGGAGGCGCCCTCTCCCAACCTTCCCACGTGATACCGAAAGTAATTGAATAAAGGTTTACTCTCAGGATCCGGAAGCTGGTGAGTCATAGGTCAGCGGTGAGTAGAAGGTGAGAACATTGGAAAGCCCGGGGCGCTCAGGGAGTTAATGAGCCCTCGTGCACCGCCAAAGTCCCCAACATTGAGACTTATTACGTCCTCTCTTGCTCTGCAAAGCGCTTGCTTCATTCTCAGCTTTAATGGAACACCTACACTTCCTTACACCCGGACAATTACAGCTACGAGTGTAAACACGAACCGTCTTCGCTCCTCTCCTTGTTGCATGCACATCAGCCATTCTCACCTCCTCAAGGTGGAGACAACGCCCTGTGGCGCTCTTTCAAGGCGGCAACAACTTTCCAGCCTTAGAAAGCGCTTTCCCGGCTTAGCTGAAACAACCTTGATACGTAGTCCAATTAGGTCGTGATATTGGGCGACGCAAACGTGACGTTTTGTATTTGTTGTCGGGTTCTGACGTTGGGCTGGGGATGTGCGGCCCGTGGCTGTGTTTTTATTGGCCGGCAGCATATTCTATTCTAAGAATGTAATTTAGCAAGAAAACCCATAAAAACAAATCATCAGTGGGTTTACAAGAGTAAGGTCATTAGGAGAGAAAAGTTGCAAGCTCACAAACGTCATTTTAGTAAAGAAAAAAAGACTTTGTAATGAGAAACAAACAAAACAAAGTTGCAAATAAAATTATAAAAAATGTTCCCAGAATAACGGCAAATATAATGGGAATGAAGCCGGAATTATGTGGTTAAAAAAATGTTGGTTTTCTTTGTTTGGTTTCATAATAAGATGATTTTGTAAAATTATTTTATATTTGTTTTAAAATTATTATTCTTAAATAATAAATATAAAGGATATAATAATAAATAATAGAATACATAATATAATTATTATTATAGAAAACATAATTATATAACAAATACCATTTATATGAATTATATTATGTATTTATTATTATTTATTCTTATGAGGCTTATAGCCACACTACCCTGAGAACGCCTGATCTCATCCGATCTCGGAAGCTAAGCAGGGTCGGGCCTGGTTAATGCTGGCGACCAGTCCAGGGTGTACCCCGCCTTCCGCCCAAGTTAGCTGGGATAGGCTCCAGCATCCCCGCGACCCTCTGAGGATAAGCGGCATAGAAAATGAATGAATGAATATTATTATGATATGTGCCTAAAATATATGACAATAATAATCTTTTACAAATAGTAAATAGTTCATAGAATAAATAAAAATCATACAATGTTTCAATTAATTAAAAAAATAATACATATGTCATATATTAAATATTATTATTGAATTTATAATTATAAAATGGTATAATACACAACATTATTATATTGTGTAGATGTGTATTTATTCATTATTATATTTCTATCATATACAGTTTATATAATTATTCTATTTAATAATAATTCAATAATTTATACTAATAAATCATAAAAATAGAATCAAATAAATAGTAAGTCGCTCATAACTTTCTGTCTCTGTCAGAAAACATAACAACCATTAGAAATGTGTACTTGTGATGCGGTAAACTTCCAAAATTAGAACTATTTCCTATCAAATGAGGTGTAAGTATTAGTCATTTTGTGCGCACAACCTATTGAAATGTTATTTGCAGTTATTTCTTTCCTCCGCCTACTCTAAGGTCGGTGTTCACACCACACAACATCTTATAACCGATTACCTCATGGTCCTTCTGTCGGGACTTTCTGCAGCGCATGCAATAGTTCTACCCCAAAAAAGGTCATTGAAGATTCACTGAAAGACTCTTCTGCTCGACTGCTTTATTTGGGGATGCTAAATTCCTCCCGCGTGTTTCCCTTCAGCCAGCCGGTGTGAGATATTTATGTTAAACTCATTCACAAAACGCTCCTCACCGGTCAAGTATGTAAACTAACACCCGCTCGTTGGACTGGGCGCTCGGTCCCGCCGCGGTTTGGGACCACTTTCAATATTTACATTTTTCCGTGTCGTCAAAAATGCACCAGACTTAACAAAAGGCACTGTTCAGGCTTGGTTCTGTAAAAGGAAGCGATTCATTGTTCCCCGAAATATCGAGAGGGTTGCCATTTGGACCGGCGCCGCGCGATCGGAGGTATTTACGGTCTTGCAACTGTCATCGTGCTCAGTGATGAAGGTTGTTATGCGGGTTTGGCCACTAAAACACCATTTTTTCCATGGGAAACAAAATTATATCAGGTATAAACCCACAGATGTAACCCAATTGTACTGTTGACCAGGTATTGTGATATCGGTTCAGAACCATATTTACCCTCAAACTTGGGAAATAAGACAATTGGTACATTAAGCAACTATAAAAGTGAATCATTATAAGTAAAATTACAATTTATTTGCTATTTTGAATCAGATTAATCACACTTTTCTAAAGAATTAATCGTGATTAATCACCACGTCCAACTACGACTGAAATACGCCAATGAAAAATTAAAGGCAATATATCATGATAATATCACAATATTGTTGTCAGAAAATGGCGACTTTTTCAGGTTAGATTACAACTTTTTTCTACTTTTGAGTTTATTCTTGTAAAATTACTGCAGATCTTTCCATTTTTGCTATTGTCATTGTTGCTTTTTTTCTTCTCTTGTAGTTCCCTGCAGGCCAAAAAAACCCAACCATGGGCCATATATGCCACAGGTCGCATTTTGGACGCCCTTGGTATAGTTCATTTTATTATGGTGACACTGGGAAGAAAAAACAATGAATAATTCTGAAAATGAGCGATCGTGCAGACAGATATGACGACTTTTAATCTTGTAATATTACGACTTTTTTTCTAGTAAACGTCCGACTTTTAATCTCGTATAATTACTACTTTTCCTCCTAGTATTACAACCTTTAATCTTGTAAAATTACGTCTTCCTGAAGAACTATGCAACATTTTCCCTTTGACAGGTACGACACAACAACATAAAAAACTACCACTTTTAATCTCGTAATACCGGGACTTTTTTCTCGTAATATTACGACTTTTAAACTCGTAAAATTCTGACTTTTTTCTCGTAATTTTATGACTTTGAGTCTCGTAAATTTAAGATTTTTTTGGATAATATTACGACTTTTAATCTCCTAATAATCTGACATTTTTTCTCGTAAAATTAAAAACTTTAATCTTGTAAAATTATGACTTTTCTTGTAATATTACAACTATCAATCTCGTGAAATTACGACTTTTTCTCATAATATTACAACTTTTAATCTTGTAATATTACAAGAAAAAAGTGGTAACGTTAGGAGACTTAATATCCTAATATTATGCCTTTTTTCGTGTAAAATTACGACTTTAAATCTCGTAATACTACGACTTTTAATCTCTTAGTAGTATTACTTTCTTCTCGTAATTTTATGATTTTTAATCTCGTAGTATTACGACTTTCCTTGAAACTAAACAATTTTTAAACTGGTAATATTACGATTTCTTTTTTTCCTTGTAAAATCACAACCTTTATTCTCCTAATATTATAAATATTTTCTCGTTAAATCACAATTTTTTAATCTCCTAATATTCCAAAATGTTTTCTCGTAAAAATTAAAATGTTTAATCTTGTAAAATTCTGACTTTTTTCTCGTAAAATTCTGACTTTTTCTTGTAATATTACGACTGTAAAGCTCATAATATTATGACTTTTTTCTCATAGTATTATGATTTTTAAACTAGTAAAATTACGACTTTTTCTTGTAATATAACAATTTTTAATCTCGAATATATAAGAAGATATAGAAGAATATAATATACAAGAAAAAAGGTGTAAAGTTAGGAGATTTAATCTCCTAAAAGTATGCCTCTTTTTCTGGTAAAATTAAGACTTTTAATCTTGTATATTATGACTTTTTTCTGTCATAATTGTGCGACTTTAAATCTCTTTTTAATATGACTTTTTTTCTTGTAATTTTATGATTTGTAATCGCACAATATTACGACATTTCTCGTAATTTAACGACTTTTAATCTGGTAATATTACGACTTCTTTTTTTCATGTTAAATTAAGATTTTTAATCTCTTAATATTCTGACATTTTTTCTTGTGAAATGACAATTTTTAGTCTTGTAAAGTTCCGGCTTTTTTCTCGTGATATTACGACTTTTTTTTTTTTTCTTGAAAAATTACGACTTTTGTCACGACTTTTAACCTTGTATTATCGCGCCCTTTTTTTCTCATAAAATTTATACTTTTAATCTCGTAATATTACAACTTTTTTTCTCGTAATTGTACGACTTTTGATCTCGTGGTATTATGACTTTTTTCTCGTAATTGTATGATTTTTAATCTCGTAACAGTACAACTTTTCTCGTAACTAAACAATTTTTTATCTGGTAATATCAAGACTTCTTTTTTGCTCGTAAAATCCCAACCATTAATCTCATAGTTTCTCGTTAAATTACGATTTTTAATCTTGCAAAATTACGACTTTTGTCCCGACTTTTAACCTCGTAATATTGCGCGTAATATTTTTTTCTCGTAAAATGATGACTATTATTCTCCAAACCTTACATACTGAGATACGCGGCGTATGAGGGGAGACGCAGGTACATAAAACGTACATGGAAAGAAATACGTCCATAAAAAAAATGATAGCGACTGAGACCGAATTACGATGTTCAGCTGTGCATACAAATACTTCCTTTCATTAGTCGCGGCCTAATTAGGGTTGAAGTGGTCGGAGATATTTGTTTTCAGCAAAGTGGCAATAAAAAGTCAAGTCTGTAAATGTGCCCTCCTACCACACTCCAGACTATGACTCATATCCGAGCCTCACTGCAGAGAGTTTTATGTGCCGTGAATACTTATCAAGGAAATCATCTCCATCGTGTTTCGCCACTTTGGGCTTTAATGAGTAAAATGGGTGGCGGTTCTGTACACGTCAGGGCAGCACGAGGCATGCAGATATGCTGTAAATTTGCGTGTAGAACTCGGCAACGTGGAGCAAAAACATCAAAAGCCACATATTAGTCTTTGCATGGCACTTTTGGATGCTTTTTGGTTTTTTTCACGCTACAGTTATTGAGCGTGTCGGAGGGAGGGAGGGAAGGAGGGCCAAATGTTATCTGAGCGGCTGAAAAAAAGCCTCGTTTGACGTCATGATCTTATTTTTAGAAGGTAAATATATGGGTGTGGAAGTGCCTTTTCATGTCGGAATCAAAGTACAAACACGACATAGGGACACGCGGAGCGAGCGTGTGTCGCACGCGCTAATCAAGCCTTCTTTATTACTGTTTATTACTAACTTTGCACGACACTTTCAAAATGGATTCAAAAAAGGAAACAACAAAGACTACATATATTTTAGTTTTATTACTTCTGTATTATTATTTTTTTTTTAAGAAAATTAATTTACTTTACATTGTTATTCTTTTATTACTGTATTATAATTTTAATATAATCAATAATTCATTATTATATTGCTATTATCATTATTGTATGGTATTGTACATTTATTAAATATATATTTTTAAAAGTAAACAATGTTTATTTATTATTTGTATTATTTTTAATTAATATTATTACCAAACTGAATGATCTTTGCTGTATTACACATTTTTAATATATATTTTTAAACAAATATATTTTATTCTTATATTATTATTATCATTACTTTATTGTATTATGTTAAATGTATGTTTTAAAAATGAATTATTTATTCATTATAGTTACATGATTATTATTATTATTACTACAAAACTAAATATTTTTTATGTATATTGAATATTTGTTAGAGTAACATTATTTTTGCTGCATTATACATTTGAATATATATTTTTAAAGATTATTATTATTATTACTTTTATACATTTATATATTTATTATTTATTTATATTTATTTTTTATATTTTGTTATTACTTTGTATTACATTACAGTACTAAAGTATACATTTTTTAAACATGTATTTTTAAAAAGCAAAAGAAAAATACATTTTATTTATTTTCATTGTATTATTATTACAGTATTATACATTTATAAATATATATATATATTTAAAAAAATAAATACACACACGTTATTATATTATTAGGATTATTACTATTATTGTATTCTATTATACATTTTTATAGTGTATATAATATTTTAAAAAGAAAATACAAGAAGATACGTCATCACTATTATAGTGTTATACATTTAAATGTTATACAAAAATATAGCATACAAATAATGAAATATACTTAGTTATTAGTATTATTGTATTACATTATAGATTTTGAAACAAATAAAATACGAGCTTTCCAGAGCTTTACGAGCTGTTTTCTGTCTTAACTTGAACTTAAGTTCAAGTTCAAATGATGGAAACCATGTCAATGTTTGCAAGTGCTTATTCTGCAGCACGGAGTGGCAAAGAAAACACGAGCGTTGTTTTTACCGGCGCAATGCGAGCTTATCGGGACGAGCAAAACAAAGGCAGCTTTCCCGTCGTTCCGTTTCATTTTTCTCCGTTTCCCCAGCTTCCGTTATGCACTAACAGGCATGCTTGTGTATTTCTGCCACTACAGTAATCCCGCCACACTTTCAGCTTCGGAGCTTTACTATTTCAAAAATAGCTTCAATAATCAATCATTGCTGTTTTGTGGTTGAATACAGCCGCTTGTTGGTCAAAAACTATGCACTTTAAGATAATTTTGCCTAATTTAAGTTTGCAGCATAAAAATAGACTAAAATACAAATAACAGGCATTCAGGCCACTCATTCAAAGACGTAGTACATACCTGACCACTAGGTGTCAGTAAGGTTACATTTACGCTACAAGAAAGTCAATGCTAACAGGTGAGTCTACAGTATATTATGTCTACCATATTGGGTAATAGGAGTTTAAAGGTGACTATAGGGGTGTTATTCCTTGTCTAGAGGGCTTTAATAATATTCAAATTTGTATTTAGACGTTTTTCTATGCTATAACTACAAATACACTTAAATATACTTATAAATATGTATAAATATACTCATACTTACAGATTTGTAAGTTCTTGAGACTTTAGAGTGGGGTGACCATACGTCCTCTTTTCCCGGGACATTTCTTCCTTCATGTCTGGCTGTCCCGTTTTGTTTTTGTTGATATCCTGGTTGTCATGGTTTCTCAGTGAGCCTTTCAACTGATGGGGCCCTCACATAATCCCCGAGAGACTGCCAGATTTGGAATGAAGTGTTGTCAAAAAAGCCAAAGAAAAAGCAAACTGATTTGAAGTCTGGGAAAATGAGGGACGTCACGCACGACGATGGGTCAAATTAGCACCATTTAGCGTGGGGCGACCATACAACCTCTTTTCCCGGGACATTCCTTGTTTTCGTGTCTTGTTTTGGTTTTTCTTGTTTTTTTTTTTTCAAAAAACGATGGAAACATCCTGTTTTTTAGAGTTTCTCATTGGGCCGTTCAGTGGATCCCCGAGAGACTGATGTGTGGGCGGATGGGTGTTACCCAAAGCCAAAGAAAAAGCAAATTCCCCGAGTTAACGCCCTGACGCTCGCTGAGTCGAAGTCTTGTCAAATTAAGGACGACGGTTCAGGTTTGCAAGTTATGACCGTACGACCTCTTTTCCAAGGACGCAGCTGGGATAGGCTCCAGCATACCTGCGGCTCTAATGAGGATAAGCGGTATAGAAAATGAATGAATGAATCAAATCCTTGAAAGCTGCAAGAAAAAAGCCCGCAGTGCTTGACCGCCAAACATTATGTAGCATTACTGACACCTAGTGACCAGCGCTCAAAACTACAACGCGTCTTTTTAATTGTTTGTCTTTGCAGTTTAGCTGATTCTGCCATTTTTATGCGTGAAAATGCTGAATTTAAATGTGCGTTTATTTGTATTTTTTTACTAACAGGCCTTACTCTACCATATGATTTATTATGAATAACGAGCTGGATTATTGTCACCCGGCAGGCGAAGCGTCGCTCGTTAGGCAGGAGCTAAACGGGGGAAACTCCACGCCTAAGAACGGTGGAAGTGTTTTGGATTCAAAGTGACCGCGACGCAGTGCAGCTCCCCATTAGCGCAAAGGACACCGGCACAAACGGGCCGGCTGCAAATGAACGTGGCGCCCGGTGAATACACACATGCGATAAATGCTGCCGGACAAGCTTTCAGTCAGGGGAGAATACGTCGCATGGCGCTCTCCGTACGAACGCTTTCTTGGCTTTCTCTCCATCTCGCTGCCTCCCCCACTGTGGGCAACACCATGAGTCAGACAGCGGGACACGTAGTCCAAAGTTCTGTCTGAACTTTGTTTTTGGGCGCCCGGATGTTATATAGTATAGATCTGCTAATTTACGCGCTTAGTAATTAGGGACGCGCCGATCGATTCCAATCAAAGTGGACCAAACCATTTCATGTAGCTTTGGGCCGGGCTGATCGGTCAAAATAGGAGTTTGTTTTTGGTCGGCGTGGATGTTTAACCGTTACTGCCAAATACAAGAGGTACTTGTCTGATTATATTAAGAAAAAAATCCCTGCCAGACAGCAAAATTATTTCATCTACTGTATTTACTGGGGCCTCTTTCCACGACGGAGTATGCACGAAAAGAAATCAGACATTTCAAGATTAAAAGTTGAATTTTGAAGAGAAATAAGTCGACATTTTAAGAGAAAACAAAAGTCGTAGCATTATGAGGAAAAAAATCGTAACATGACCTTTGACCCAGGCCAAAGGTCAAACAAGTCCCCTGTTTTTATAGCTGTCTCGGGCAACGCCGGTCCTAAAATCATCTCGGATTTCAAGAAGAAAGTCGTAAATTTACGACAAAAACATTGTGTAAGAAAAAGCTCGTAATATTACGAGAGTAAAGTCGTGAAATTCCGAGAATAAAAGTCTTTACGGGCATCGCCTGAGACACCTATGGAACGCGTGAGGATGATGCTAACCCATGCTAATCTGTTTGTAAAAGCTTGCCTGAGGCAAGACGGAAGTTATTTTATGTGCCATTGTTTAGGTTCATTGAACAATCAGTGTTTGTTTTTTGTTAATATGCTCGAGTTAGCGCCTTAGCATTTCAGCCAACCGCTATTGTGCTAGGTGTTAGCATGCTCACAGGTAGCATGCTAACACTGCTAGCATGCTAACTTCTGCATGTTAGCATTTGAGCAAATAGTTCCATGCTAGGTGTTAGCATGCTAACACCTAGCATTGTTAGCATGCTAACCTTAGCGTGTTAGGAGTAATGCTATTTTGAAAGGTATAAACTTACATATGCAGTGTTATCATGTTGGGTGCTAACAGTCAGTATGGTAGCTACAGCATTACAGTTTGGCGTCGGCATTGCCAGCATTCACACACTATTTCTCCCGAAATCGCACATTCTAGTATTATTACAATTATTATCTGATTATTATTGCGCCTGTTGTCAGATAATGGAAACCTGCAACAAAAGCCGCTGGTGCTTGTCTCACCAAACATTAAAGTAACATTACTGACACCTAGTGACCAGCGTGGAAAACTACATTCGCAAGTTCAATGCATCTTTTTAAGTCATTATATTTAGCCATTTTTATGCTCGAAAATGCTTATTTTAGGCAAACGATGCGTAAAATTTGCTTAAATTTGCATTTTATTTTTTAAATAATAGGCCTTATTCAACCATAAAACTGCATGATTTATTATGAATTGGTTTGTGAAAATCTGTGATAGATAAAAAAACATGTTGTTTTTTTTGGATAAAATCATGTTCAACAAATTGAGGGCAAAATCATTCAATAATCTTTAAAAAAAATCACATATCGGTATGCGCAATATAGAATCGATCCCAAGATTCCGCCTATCCCTCAGCACAGGTTACCAGAACCTCCCACACCGCCTACCCGCAACCGTCACGAATAAGTTGTCATAGAACAGGGGTCTCAAAGTCAACTTACTTTGGGGCCGCTTGAGGCAGGAACTGAAAAATGATCAGTTTTTCACTCATTGAAAAATGTTTCTCTGCTTGCATCAAGCCTGGTTGATGTCACGCCCCTGAGAGCCATATACCCCACCGTGATTGGTAGGTTCGTCGGCTCCGCACACAACACTGTAAAAAGTGCCATTCACATAAAACCCGAAGGCCACACTAAACTTTCATTTTAAGGTGGGGGCCACAAAAGATCTTCTCGTGCCGCGAGTTCGAGACCCCTGTCATAGAACGTATTATTGATGAAGACGTGCGCCGAGCAAGCGTGTCATGCAGAAGTGACAATCAGAGCCGGCTAATTGCCGACGGGGTGGGTTCAGATGGCGCGCACGTTATGGAGACGTCTGTGTGATGATGAAATCCTGGCTGCTGCTGTGAGGAAAGACAGAAACGAACGCGACCCTGCTAAATTTGGACCATGGGCAAGGTGTTGCCCGCTCTGATGAAACGCCATTTGTGCAGCAGACAGACAAACAGATGAGCAGCTTTCCATCCTGCCTTGTGTCAACAAATAGAGAGGATTGGGTTGGATATTAGTAAGGCACACTTTGGACCCGCCCGTCCTCCTTAGTGCTGTGTGAGCGTTTATGTTTGGGAGAGACAGCAGTGACACTGACGCCAAGCTTGCTACCAGATCTAGACCATAATAATAACATGCTTGTAGGACAGTGCCCGGGGAGCTACAAAGAGCAAAGGCCAGGATGCTGGTGGTAGACAGCGTAGGTCAGGGGCTCTCCTAAAGGGAACGGCGAGAGGAGGCTTGGCAAGCTAAGGAATTTGAATGTTACACATCGGAGAGTTCAGCGTTCTTCTTCAGATCCGACAGAATCAAATGTTTCTGTGGAGTAAACGAGATTTTGTTTATCATTTGACAGCCCAAAAAAATAATAAGACAACTGGGGAAAATTCCAAATGAAGGGCATTGAATCGATACCAACTTGGCAGGCGTCTCATGCGAGCTGCCTCAGTCGGTTCATGCTTAAAGACTAGGTAGGACGGCTCTAATCTGAGGGAACGGCGTAGGACCCGAATATTTATTTAGGTTGCAAAACGACAGTCGTTTAGTCTTCTAAGACAACCCAAACGGTCCATTTGGGATCGGTCCAACGACCTGGATGGTGGGTTGGTACCTGACATGGTTCATCAACAATGGTCAATTTTGAAAAGCAAATTAAAAAAGAATAAATGGCGCCAGCAAACGCTTCTTCAGGTAGATTTTCCACTTGGTTCAGTTTATTTATCATCGAAAAAGTAGTCGTGTCCAAAGGTCGTGTCGCTGCTGGATGTTTACATTTGCTGAGTTTTTCTTTTCCAAAATAGAAAGTGTTAGGATAAAAATGGCACAGAACGAATGGCACATACTTTTTTTTGTGAAAAAGGATACTATTTCACCGGTGGAAGAATAACACACAGGAAAGAAACAGGACAATATCGACCACTACGTTAAACTTGCCACGGAACAGAGCAAGCCATGTCATGTTTACGTAATGTATTCGAAACACTATTCCACCATAGCGACAAGGCTGCAAAGCATTAAACATGTTATACAAACGTCTTTTCACAGCGATGTGTTCACGGTGGGGGCGGCGGCTGTGGCTGCGATGGAATGTGAACTAAATCAGGCTATAAAAAAACCCTTACAGTAATTAATAAGCTGATTTAAAACAATAAACCACGCAAATTTGCTGTCAAAAACTGAACAATATAGACGATAATTACAACCAAGTTGTCGACCTAGATGCTCGCTGTGTGTTGCTTTTTTATCGGTTTTGTTTTCGGTGTTTTCCGTGAGTACTTTATTTGCTGTTTGTAAATAACGACTATGTATATGTATGACACTCACTTGACTCACACTCACATAGCACAATCACAGTTGCTCAACACTTAAACATATGACTGCTGGAGGGGGTGGGGGGAGGGGGGACACCGGAAAGCACAGACACACAAAAAATGCACTCTTTCTCACTCTCTCACACAAACTTAACTTTCACTTTCACTTTCTAGAAGCCCTGGTGTGTGAAATATTTTTGCAGCCCTGCCATAGAAAGCCTGATTACAGACTTCTAAATACGGTTATTCGAGCCCTCTAGACATGAAATAACACCCCTATAGTCACCTGTACATATGCATTACCCAACACAGCGGATATAATCGGAGAAAACGAGTGTCCCAGTGTGTGTGTTCCGTGTGGAACTTGTTGGATAACCAATTCATCTTTGATTGATTGATTCCTGGTTGTAGCTCCGGTATTTAGTTCCACACGTGTGGCGTTTTTTGTTATTGTGACAAATATGTCAGGCTTTCTATTTTTTTAAGGCTACAAAACATGTTCCTAGCTTGTGTGATATGAATGCGTTCCAAAAAATGTACGCTTGACTCGTGATGCCTAATTGCCTATTCAATTATTACAATTGTTCAAAAATTTTGAAAAAATGTGAAAGATCGTCGTCCGCCTGAGGAGATGGAACGTCCGTGTGGGCAAGTAATTGCCCGGCAGACGGCTCAATCCATTTTTGTTTATTATTTAATCACTAAGCAGCCACTAAGATGACATTTTTATCCTCATGATTTTGTATGATGACGTCGTTCGCACACAATGGCGACTGTTTCTTATTGGAATACAACTTTTTTGGGGGGCGGGGCTTTGATTTGAGGGTTTTTATGGGTGAAGTTAGAAGTGACTGAATGCAAAGCATATCCCTCAAAAGCGCAGAGGAGGAGGAAAGGGAAAAAAAGCTCCTCGTGATTTTCAACGCTTGCCTTTGCATTATTTCAGTGAATGCATCCTAAATAACCCGGGACCTATAAATAGGGAAATGATTCAATGGCAGCACACGCACACGCACGCACACGCGCGCACTAGACATGTTGTGCATGTTAATAGTTTGAGCTTCACGAGTAACTAACAGAGTGAATATGTGATTTGTCAATTGATTCTTTTTCTCCCGGGCTATGAATAAAATGCTTTAATTATTGATGTACTGACGTCAGATGTCCACTTGAATGTTACATGCGGTGCGGGCCTCTTTCTCCAGGCGGGCGGCGCACCCCCTCAACCTGACAGACACCCCGCCTCCCCCCTCTGCTTGTGGCTGGCGCCGCTACCTGGCATGACTGAGACTTGAACACACATGAAGGCTGCTTGAAGGCAAGCGTCGAAGCACTTGGAAGGGTCTCCATACGCAACCAGCCCTGCGTGCACGGCTCTTCCCGCCACTAGGGGCTCCCCTGTGCCACGCCACGCGTTCGCTACCACTACCACAAGTTATACAGTATATACTTCAGGAAAAAATACATCTCTGATATTATCAATAACGGGCGGCCACTAATCGGCTCAATATATCGACACGTGAAGGAGGTATGACAATATATTGTCTCAATACCACCCCATCCGAGGTAATAACGCCCACACTAATTGTGATGACATATTGACATCTGAAGCCGGTCCTGATACTGACATCTGCATAAGGTATGCCAATATATTGTCCCGATACCGCCCAATATCAGCATGTGAAGCAGGTATGACAATATATAGTCCCGATACCACCTGATACCACTCCGACTGTACGTGCTTACTAATTAGGACAGGTATCATCCGGGGCTGTTTTTGATGTTGTTGTTGGGATGCCTGCAGGAGCCTGTCTGTCGATGATGGAGGTATCGTCACATGTCCTGCCCAGATGAGCTCCTTCTTGTCGCGTGAACGTGCTGCATTTACGGCTATTTACATTTCCACGCTGAAATCATTGATCTTTGTTTGGGAGAGAATGGACAGAAACAAGACCAGGAAGAAAGAGCTTTCCGCCATTTTGAGAGAAAAAACACGCATCCCCACCCTGAAGAGACGTACGCCACGGATGTGAAGAGCTCCTCTTGAGGAGGCGGAGGGATGGAGGGAGGCAGATGCAGAGAAATGTGAGAGGGTGTCAGTGAGACTGGTGATGACGCGCTCGTGGCTGCGGAGAGCTGGCGAGGCCGCGGCCCCGGCTCTGACTCACCTCATCCCCACGGGGCCTCCTGCTTGACGTCACTCGGAGCTGCGCTGTGGCATTTCTCGACTTCAACTTCTTTGTGAGCAGCAGCCATACTTGCGCCTTTCTCAGATCTGGCTGGCTCTCCATTGTGGAAACGTCCTTGTCTGCTCGCATGCAAATGCGTGATTCATGCCACTTAAAGAAACATCACGGTAGCACGTCTCCGTCTTTTCGCTGGAGCAATGCAGGGATGCCATTCGCTACCACCCAAAAAGCTTCTGCTGTGAATACGATCCGTTTGATCAGGGAAGTCCAAACTTCTTACACACACACAGGAAACAATGATAAAATTCATCAAATATAAAATAAACCCATCAATATACATCGCAGCTTTGCAGTATAGATGAAAAAAACTATTATCTATTTTTCCGCCATTTTGTGGGTCCTCTGGTAATTTTACCCCCGTAATATTTTGACTTCATTCCCGTAATATTTTGAATTTATTCCCGCAATATTTTGACTTTATTCCCATAATATTTTGACCTTATTCCCATAAAATTTTGACATAATATTTTGACTTTATTCCCGTAATATTTTGACCTTATTCCCATAAGATTTTGACATAATATTTTGACTTTATTTCCATAATATTTTAACTTTATTCCCATAATATTTTGACTTTATTCCCATAGTATTTTGACATAATATTTTGACATAACATTTTGACTTTATTCCCGTAATATTTTTACCTTATTCCCATAATATTTTGACTTTATTTCCATAATATTTTGACTTTATTCCCATAATATTTTGATTTTATTCCCATAGTATTTTGACATAATATTTTGACATAATATTTTGACTTTAATCTTGTAATATTTTGACTCTATTCCCGTAATATTTTGACTTTATTCCTATAATATTTTGACTTTATTCCCATAATATTTTGACCTTATTCCCATTCAGATTTTGACCTAATATTTTGACTTTTTTCCCATAATATTTTGACATAATATTTTGACTTTATTCCCGTAACATTTTGAGTTTATTCTCTTAATATTTTGTCTTTATTCCCGTAATATTTTGACTTTATTCCCATAATATTTTGACTTTATTCTCTTAATATTTTGTCTTTATTCCCAAAATATTTTGACATAATATTTTGATTTTATTCCCATACTTTGACATAATTTTTTGACTATATCCCCATAATATTTTGACATTATTCTCATTATATTTTGACTTTATTCCCACACAATTTTGACTCTATACCAATAAATTTTATCCTTGTAAAACAATGTGTTATTCTCGTAAAATTTTGACTTTACCATATAAAATTATGACTTATTTATTTTAAAATGTATTTTATTTGAATTATTATTATTTAATTATTTTCATAATTTTTGTTCCTGTAATACTACGACTTTATTCCCGTAATAATTTGACTTTATTCTCGAATAATTGCAGTTGTTTTTTTTTATTCCTTTTCTTCTTTCAACTTTTTTGTTGTTGTAATATCATAACTTTATTTCCAAAATATTGTGACTTTATTCCCATAATATTATGAATTTTAGTCTCGTAAAATTACGACTATTTTACAGTTTTATCCTTGTAAAATGACATGTTATTCTGACTTATTTACTTTACAATGTATTTTGCTTTATTTAGTATTATTCTCATGATTTATTTTTATAATTCATGTTTTCGTAATATTCAGACTTTATTCCCATAATATTAGAACTTTTTCTTCAAACTAATTTTTCCAAAAATGTAACTTTATTTTGTCGTGTTTGTTCCTCATAATATTACGACTTCCGGTAAAATGTCTTTTTTCTTGAATATTTTAAATTTCTGCCGCTAAAGTTAGAAAATGTTTGCACATAATATCACAAAATGATTTTTTTGTCACACTTTGGGCACCCCTGAATTAGATAACCCAAACTCTCAAGTCAATTGGCAGCACGGTAGAGGAAAAGGTTGCTTTCCTAACACTTCCGCGGCAAAACGGCCTCGCACTGCGGCCGGTTATTGCATTTCCTAATAATTTGATTGACATGTTACTCACAGCCGCCTTCCTCTGAGTCACCTGAAAGGATGGAGGCTTCATTTCAGGTGAAACGCGTGCAAACACGTTATTCGTCAGAAAGCAGGGGTGCCCAAACCTTTTGGATGTAACTTTGATCTTTTGTGCTGTAGAAATGCTAAGATGTTGCATAGATTTCAAGAAAAACTGCATCTTAGCCGTCACTTGGAGGACATTTTTTATTTCCCCTATTATTGCGACTTTTTTCTCGTAAAATTACCACATTTTCTTTTAATATTACAACTTTTTATTCTCTTAAAATGACAACTTTTTCTGGTAAAATTACAACTTTATTTCATCGTAATACAGTATTACAACTTATTTCTTGGGGTTTTACGAGTTTTATTCTGGTAAAATGACAACTTTTTCTTGTAATATTACAAATTTTTTCTTTAAAATTTCAGCTTATTCCTTATTACTTTGTTTCTCGTAATATTACAACATTTTTCTCATAAAATAACAACTTTTATCCTTGTAAAACAACCTGTTTTACCCTTGCAAAATTCTGACATTTTCTAGTAAAATTACAAGTTTTTTCTCATAAAATTAAAATTTTTGTCTTTGTAAAATGACACGTTTTACTCTTGCAAAATTCTGAATTATCTTGTAAAATTAAAACTGTTAATCATTTTATTATGACTTTTTTTTCTCATAAAATTCAAAAAAAAAATTTGTAACATTACAACTTATTTTCTAGTAAATTTATGCTAGAACTTTTTTCTTTTACAATTGTGACTTTTTTTTCCCAGTAAAAATGTGACTTTTTCCTCTTAATATTACGTTTCTCTCACAAAATTATGAGTTTTATCTATGAAAAATGTATCTTTTATTCTCGCAAAATTCTGACTTTTTCTTGTCAAATTACAAGTTTTTTTCTCGCGAAACTATGATTTTTTTCACGTAAAAATCAAACATTTTCTTGTAATATTATGACCTTTTTCTTATTTCCAACTTTTTTCTCTAAATTATAACTTCTTTTCTCATAATGCTACGACATTTTTTCTCTTAATATTACAACTTTTCTCATAAACTTTAGAATTTTACTCTTGTACAAATACGACTTTTTTTCTCACTAAATTATGACTTTTAACCTTGAAATCATGATTTTTTTCTTTCATGTGGTCCTAATAATATAATATAATAATAGAATAGAATTTGTAAAACTACTGCTGATTTTCCCCCCTTTTTGCTGTTGTTTTGTTTACATGATATTTTTCAGCTGTTTTCGGGAGTTGCCAACCCGAGCAAAGAGAATGCTTGACGACGGCGGCGAGTGAGGATGCTAACGGGTTAGCGCGGCTTCTGCTCAGCGCGTGAATCCAATCCAATCGTCTGATTGGATGTCGCAGGCAGCGTGTGGTGAATGACTACATGTGTTTATTCTCCGCAGGGGTAAGAGTGCGGCGCGTCGTGTTGTCATTACCGCCGCTCCTCACGCTATCATTTTAACCTCGGTTTCGTGCAGGAGCTGAATGGACCGCCGCTGTGAATATTGCAGGTTTGTACTCAAACAGACCCCGCCGGTGGGCATTAATGGCTGACTGGCGGGGGGAGGCGGGGTCGTGTTCCGTACAGCGCATCTACGCGAAGCGCTGTGATGTTATTGCGCCGCCGCCATCCAATATATCGCCTCATTGGTTACGAACGGCGGCCGGTTTCGGGGGTTTCGCCATTTCATTTCAGCCTGCTTTTTACAACAAAAAAGTCGTTATTTCACAAGAAAACTGTTATTTTTACGAGAAAAAGGCATACATTTGCAAGAATAAAAGTTGCAATTTTATGAGAATAAAAGTCGTAATTGTACATGATAAAAGGCATATATTAACAAAAAAAAGTCATAATTTTACAAGAAAATAGGCATAAATTTATGGAATTTTTTGTGAAAAAAGGTGGTAATTGTACGAGAAAAAAGTTATACACTTAGGAGAATATCTACATGTGTTCAAAAAGTATTTCAAAAAATGAAAATTGAAACAGCAACATGGCAGAGTTGCATCCTTATGACCATCTAAATAAGGTTTCTAATATTAGTAGAGCCCTGTAGACAAGAAATAACACCCCTACAGTCACCTTTAGCCGTCTTTAAACCACCCGGCACTACATTTGGACCTTGCTTTTGGGCCACATCAGGGGTGGGGAACCCTCTGTGGCTCCTTTGACGAGCACATGTGGCTCTCAGAAGTTTCTAAACACCAAAACATTTATTGATTTCATTTTGTTTTGTCTTCAAATACACGGACCATACCCTGCTTTACAACAGCGGTGTTCAAAGTGCGGCCCGAGTGCAAAAATGCAAGTGAACAAAAATGAGCAGAAAACATAAAGTCAAAATATTGGGAGGAAAAAGTTGGAATCCGACCAAAAAAATGTGTCATTGTTGGAAAACGAGTTTGTGGAAAAGGTTATAATATTAGGAGAATAAAGTCAAAATATTACAGCAATTAAGTGAGAAAAAAACAGCAGGAATTGAAAAAAATGTTTATGAGTAGAAAGTAAAAAATACGAAGAGAAAAAAAGTGCACAACCGTGGACTTGAACCAGCACGAGTCACTTTAAAGACTTTCACTACGACACGTTTTGTATTTTTGTACTTTATCTCACATTTCATACCTATTTGATTTTCTTATTACTTATTATTTTTCATTTCTAGGACAGACATGCATTTCACTGCACGTCCTACTCTGTATGTGTGTGTGTGTGAAATACGTGTATCCAAATATGGAACGTTAGTAGGGAAGTGACCAAAACTCAACGGGCCAACGTCCAAACCAAAACGGTGCGTGCCTGCTGCGCTTGCGGCCCGTGGCGTTCCAAGTGGAAGGAGAGAAAAACATCATGGACACGGTCGGAAACTGAATTGGGAGACGCACCTAACAGCAACAGGGCCTACAAAAACCGGCACAATCCACCAAAGGGTAATTCTCAGACCTCAATTATGAAGGTCAAAGAACTGTTCCCAGGTCACCTCCACAAGACAGCACTGGTGATGTACCAGTGAACACCTTCTCTCTCTGCTGTGATCGTGATATGGCTCTGGAATCTTCTTACTTCTCAGAAGAACCGGTGTGATGTGCTCCCTCTCGCTGACAGGCTAGAAGATTGCCACTTCAGATGTGACACAAGATGACAACAACACTGTGGACCTCTGGTCCGCCAGTCCCGGATGGATGGGCTCGTCACCTGCAGGGTCCCGCACTGACAGTCCTGGTGTGTGTGGTTGCGGATAGACTTCGACAAACAACAATGACTCGGAGAAGGCGGCTGATTTGGTGACGTTGGGCAGCGGCGTTCCGGCGACTAGTCCGGATTTACAGACTTCCGACATAAACCTACAACCCCCGAAGTCTTTAGAGGCTAATCTGCTGCAGCCTCTGTCGAGCATCCGCGCTACGGGCAGTTGTTGAGTTGTTTTGGGTTTTTTAACCGGTTTTGTTCCGCAGCTTTCAGCCCCCGTGCTTTATTGCGCCCGGACAGATTTCCTATCCAGTCTAAGAACCTGGAAAACTTGTTGTGTGAAGCTTTATGTCTGATGAGTGCGTAGTTTGGAATTAGATGTGGTCGTTCCGCCATAGGAGACATGTTATGGTACACAAGTCGTGCATGTTGGCCTCACAGTCAGGAAACCTCTGTGTGGAGTTTGCATGTTCTCCCCGTGGGTTTCCTCCCACATTCCTCCAAATTGGCAACCCTAATTTGTCCATAGGTATGAATGTGAGTGTGAATGTTTGTATGACTGGCAACCAGTCCAAGGTCTACCCCGCCTCTCGCCCAAAGCCAGCTGGGGTAGGCTCCAGTATTCCCGCGACCCTAATGAGGATAAGCGGCATAGAAAATGGATGAGAATTGGACAATATGGGCAAAAAACCCAACACCCTACCACATAAAGGGCTACCATGCATGAAATGAGTAGAAATAAAGGCACTGAAACCTTGCAGAGGTTGGCAGCAGGTGAGATGATGCTCACCATGTCCGCTTGCAATTTCAGACAAGTGATTCCATGACGGCAGCTATTGGTTACAAACGGTACCCGCTCGTCAATCTGTCTGCACTAACGACATCGTGGTTACTGTAACGTCAGGGTTACTGTTGTCTGAGGTTACTGTTTCCATGGCGATTCTGAATTTGCAGTCTCGGTTAACAATAAATGATGGTCGCCGCGTGTTCTTCTGCCCGGAGAAACAGACATCAAACACACCGTTGGCACGTAAGCAGTTGCAGTTTTAACTTTGCCACGTATACAGTATTTATAATACGGTATATATGGTATTAGAAAATAAATCACACACAGACATAACACAAAAAGGCTGGTCTCTGCTGGAGTTGCCAAGGGAAAGGTGCAAACGCATGGACTTATTCGTGGCTACCGGGCTCAGTGCTTCTTACAGGACTTGCAAGTCTCCTCGACCCTAATGCTGGGGGGAAAGGGCATCATGTTTGGAGACAATCTGAGATCAATTGCTGCACATCATGGCAGAAAAAGAGATAACCCAACCGAAAATACGAACCGACATAACGGACCTGGGAAGTGCCCTGAAACCCTGAAATTTGGCCTATTATTAGTCAATACATATCGAAGTACAAGTGATATGTAGCAATCTGGTCACTAGGCAGCCGGAATGACACAAAACATCGAGACATTACCTTACGTTACATTACATTGACACTGCCTGAAGTCTGCCATGGCGGTGAAAAAAAACCGGCTTCTTAAGTACAAAGGAAAAAAATTAAGGTCACAAGTCCCTGTAGCATGACAGTTGGCATGTGGTATAAACAATATCAGGGTGACATAGGGGTGTTGCTTCATGTCTACAGGGCTCTAATCATGGTAAAAAAGCAGATTTAGAAAATTACAGGTTTTTTATGCTAACTACAAAAATATTTATATTTACAGTTTATATTCGATTTATTTATATTATTATTTATATGATATATATTGTGATATATTGTGACCAATTCATACCGATTCAGACTATCCCACATTTAGTGTGATTTCATATTTTCATATTTTGTGACATTTTCTTTCCAATGCAACCAGAACGAGTGGCATCAAAGCACACCAAAAAAAAAAAAAAACCCCAAAAAAACGTTATTCAATTAATGTAATAGTAAAGATCGAAACACCTCATCTGCTCATGGCAGAAGGCGTGAGAACGCTCAAGAACAACCCCTGCTCTTTCGCACTCGCGTCATTCGGTATTTAGTGGCATTACTGATTCATGCGGCACTGTAGACGCTTCAGTTGAGGAAAATGCAGACGTCAATAAAACACAAAAGTGTGTTGTTGTTTCATGTTCAGTACCACAGTTTGTTGACTTCACACCCATCCTAATGTTGTACCAGGGGAGTGCAAACAAAAGGATGCTAAAACCAATCTAATGTAGGGCAACAGATGTTGAAAAAAAAAAAAAATATATATATATATATATATATATAGGTGAGATTAGCATAATATCTAATAGTACTGTTGATGGAAAAAGTACATATGTTATCTCATGAAAACACATTTATACTTGTATCTTTTGTTAGAACTGCTATATGAGTACATACTGCCTTGTATGGTGATTGGAATGTATTTGTGTGGCTCCATGTAAGAAGTAAAAAAGTTGGTGTGTGTCCTGCCAGAGCGGCGCCTCTGACAACTGTATATCGTAATTTTACAGTATGGCGTGGACCAAAAATGGCCTCCAGTCCAAACTTGAGACACTCCTGGTCTACAGTCAATCGGACGTATGCTATTTTTAGACCTCCACTTTAGTGTGTTTGGGAATGTCAAAAAACGATATTTGCTGGATTAACACTAGATATCGCCACAGCGCAATGCAATGCAAGGCTAACATGGGCACACGCTAACGCCACGACACCCCAACATTCGTATAATCAGCCTCCTGCAGCGGGCAAAAGGCCCCGGAGAACAAATAGAAATCCATACGATTTCAATCATTACACTTAAAATCACCCAAAAACCTCAAATGGGGATGTGCAATGAACCGTCTTATAACTTCGCATACCGATGTAAAATGCATAGTTCAAAAAGTTACGAACAAATTTAGCAGACAACAAGAGTGAAATAGCGATTAGAGTAATTTACCTTCAAAGCCAGGCGAGGTAAGAATTTACTTGTACAAAACAAATAATGCGTCCCCTTCACAAAAAAAACACACATTTATGTCCACCTCAAGAAGGAAGAAGAATACAAGAAGCCTGTTGACATTTGGAAGACACCACTAAAAGCCAGTTGGCTCGCCACGCCCCCTTTTCCTCTGCAACCAAACGGCTGTCCGTGCATTGATGACGACAAGATTTTCCCCCCACCATTAGGAAGGTTGTGTCATGTTTCTTTGCTTGTTTACTTTTGCCTTGAAAGCGGCTGCCTTCCTGCTTACAATACACCCCTGATCGAATTTTAAGGCCAGTTGCAAAAATGTACGTCTTCAAAGGCCCCGTCTCTTTCAACGCTACAAAATTGCCTGTTTGGAATTTGCACGAGAGCACCGAACGCGGGACATCGAAAGGTGGAAGAAAGTTTTATTCTTGCAAATGAGACAGTAAATTGCTTACAAAAAAAAAAGTTGTTTTTCTCCTGCTCCTGTTTCATGGTTTTGCATTTTGGAGCTTTACTTAGAACCTCCAACAGTGCAATTTTTCAACTAGTCGTAAAATTCTGATCAGGATTATATTAAGGCTTTTTTCCTGTCTTTATATAATGACGCTAAAGCAGATTGTCAACACCTGTTGGAAGAGGACTGGCATGAGTGTTTGAACAGATGCTCGCCAATAATGATCTCACATTAAACTCAAGAATTCAATTTCGTCCACATTGGAATACGAATCTTTGGACTAAGTTCTCAACGTGGTTGGTTCGTGGTCTCAGGACAGTGAATCGATAGAAACTGGACTGTTCAGGTTGCCTTAAAGGCGAGCAGGCGTCATCAGGTCCTAAAACAAATACTAGGTAAGACAGTTCTAGTCTGAGTGGATGGTGCAAGATTTTATTCTCCTTGGTACAGTTTGCTCATCCCTGCTATAAAGTGATAAAATATTACAGTAATTACCGCAGTACATATAGTACATTTAAGCAGTTACCATGATACGAAAAAATTAACATCTGGTTGCGACCCGGAGTTTTGCTGAGCGTCCCCGAGGGTTGTTTTTCACGTCGTGCTTTTCTGGGATGATCACCTTTTTTTGCAAACGATGCCAATAAGCACCAGCGCCAGCGCCTTTTCTCTCCACTGACTTGTCCCTCCGTTCGCCTCGCTTCCCCGGGTCAAAGTGATACTGTTCTAGATTGGACAAGTCGTCACCCTGAAGGAAGCGCTTCACCAGTCGGTCTTCTAACGAGTGAAACGTGATAACGCAGAGACGTCCTCCGGACTTCAGCACCGCTCGGGCGGCGCGCAGACCGGCGTGCAGTTGGTTCAGCTCGTCGTTCACCAAGATGCGCAGAGCCTGAAAGGTCTTGGTCGCCACGTGCGAAGGTCGTTGGAGTCGGTCCTTCCTTGCATAAAGGGCAGCGGCAGGAAACGCTCCTAGACACCAAAAAAAGGTGCGACGGACGGACACGATTAGTAATGTCTGCAGGGTTAGTCACCAATTTAGTGCAAGCACACCAAATGACAGAGTTCCTCACCCCCTGTCTACTTCCAGCTCTGTGTTGGCTATGGCTATGTTTTTGGTTCCTTGTGTTACTTCCTTTTGCCACTTGGACCCGGTGGATCTCCTCAGCTACGTGCCCGATGTCGAGGTGCGGTGCATCGTCATGAATTGTTGTTTATATCCATAATTAATGTAAAAAAAACAACGGGAATTTAGGAAACTTCAGCTGCACTGTCCAGTATCCGGGTATTTATTTCACAGTCAGACTGCTTGAATTTTTGGCTAAAAAGTTGCTGAATCGATTTAAAGTTACTGAATCGTTTCGGATCGTATCCTTCTAAATGAACTGATATCGTCCTTGAATCAAATCGGCAACCACAAATGGTGATGCGAATGGAATCCTTGTGAAAACCAATCGTTGCGCCCCTAGGAAATACCATATTGGGTTTTTCCCTATAATGAAAACTCATTATAGGGAACTCAATTCAAAACTGCTGTGTATAGGGCTATGGGTTCTACTACTGGCCGCCGTTGAGGCATCCAGTGCAGCCACTACGTGGAAGAACCCAGTTAGAACTGGGCTTTGATGTGTTGAAACCACCGGCTACTCGTTAGCTCGTAGCGGCGCCGGTGCAGCCTCGCTGTCGTCACCCGACATTTTCAGCCGCGTCGAGGGTCACCGAATGTGGAGATGCGATTCGCAATGAGACAGGAGTTGAGGTAAGCGGCACCAATTGGTTTCCTCCAGTGGCCAAGTGGCTACAACAACCTCATTACCCAGAAGAACGTCTAAAAGAGTATCGCGGGTCACCACAATGGCCACGACAGGAGATATATGACGTTGATATCGGCTGACGCCGGAATCGGAAATTGAGCGTTGTAAAATATTGGCACAGCCCAGGGTCAGCCACCTCAGAACCGTGTCTTTTCTGTCACTTCTCAAAGCTAGTGACCACGGGTAAATACTCTCTCAGCTCTCTCTTGGTCTTGTGCCTCTATTAGTCCAGCAGTTTTTTCGATCTATCCTTGCTTCAAAGTAAACAAAATGATGTGACACCTAAACGCCTTCTAAACAGGAACTCCAGGTCTAGCCTTTCAGGGCATTGATCGATCGCGGTGGTGGTTCAGGTAGTCTCATCCGAGCATGCTTCGTCAGTTCGTGCTCAATGACTGGGTAGGACAAACACTAGTCAGACTAGATAGGACAGCCCTGGTTGGAGAAGCTGAAAACAATTATCTCGCTCTGGGAAGAATAAAAGAGTAGCAGACGCGATAACATTGCCATCCCCAATTTACCAGGTCTATCTGAGAAACAAACGTAACCATATTATACCAGTACACTTCAAACTTGGAAACACTTTGAGACAAAGGTTGGTCCACCCCAAAGACTGGACACTCCATACCCAGAAAAACAATCGGGTGTAAAGTATGCTATCCAGTGCAGTTAGGAATGCACCGATTTTTACATGGTGGTAACCAAGCAGGCGCAAATCCCAACACAGACGCTAACTCTTCAGGTCAAGACTCAGCGGTCTACCTAGACCTCAAAAGAGAAAATGCACTCTTTTGAAGGCAAAAAATTTACACATTCTGGACAGAGAAGAGAAACTGTTTGAAAGCAAAGCGAGGGAAGCGAACAACGTTGGAGGGGGAGGTCTGCGGCACCACATCTCTGCCACATTCAAAGGTAATTGGTCTTTCACTTGTGTAGCGCTTTTCCACCTTTTAGGCCCTCAAAGCACTTTAACCCTGTTTCCACAGCATCAGGAGCAACTTGGGGTTCGGTATCTTGGCCGAGAACACTTCGACATGATCACGGAGGATCGAACCAGCCTCCTTCTAACTGGAAGACGACTGCTCCACCCCAGCCATGCCGCCCATACTGTCCTTTCATTCCTTCCTGAAAGATTCAGTCGACACAAATAACAAGGTACCACCTTGGTTTCAGGCGAGTCCATGGCCTTGATTGCATCGGAATGGGGCGCTAACGAAAGTGATGAAACCCAAAGTATCTTGCTTGAGGGTACTTGGACATGATCACAGGAGGACGGAGGATCGAACCAGCAACCTCTACTTGGAAGACGACTACTCTTACCACCTGAGCCATGCCGATTCACTCATTATAAATATTAAGGTAGAGACCCCTTGCTTTCAGTCCATTTTTATATGACCACACAAAAACACTAAAAACATTCTTATCTGGGCATGCCTCCTCCTTCAGGAGGATAAATCTTGCGCCAATTTCTCAGACTGGAGCTGTCTTACCTGGTCCATCTAGTCTGTTTGTCCCACCTGTTTGTCTCAGACAACCCTGAACAGTCCAGTTGCGATCGTTCGGGAATACAAAAACCCGGATGAATGAGAATATTCATAGGCAGACCTCAATCTGGCAAACCGGACACACCTAACGCCTTGTACAAACGCCTTGTACAGAGAAATAACGCATGGCACCGGTGGCAAAGGACACTTGCAAATAAGTCTGATCTATGGGCTCCAGAAGCAGTAGAGAATGTATAGACGCAACAGTTGTTAGCCTGTAACCACCGAAACGTAATTTTATCATTTTTATGGCCGACAAACCGGAGACGGCAAAATAAAGCAAGTGAATAAATCCGTGGCCCTAGCAACCGGCACGCGTGCCGCACCAAAGTATTTATAATCATTAATGCGGCATGAGTCAACAACCGATGGCAGGGGAAAGTGAGACTGATCTTATTTAACAACATGTGCAGGTCACCGCATCCAGGGTCGTGAGCAGCACGACTGGGCTGCGGGTCCGTTCGGTCCGAGACTCAGCGCGGAGCAGATGGACGGCGGACACGGTGTTGACTGGCGAATGTGTCACTAAAATACTGAAGTCGGGGAGCCAAATGGTTCTAATTTATGAATGCCATGTTCTTATTTCAAATGTGTTTTTGTTGTCTTTGGTGACACTCGGCTGCCAACACTCACAATCTGCCCCTTTATTGCTTCTTGTGTGTGCACTCGCCTTAGAGAAATGGGAGACGTATCCTTGCATTCCTGTTTGCTTCAGGTACGCTCGCGAGCCTTGGGAAAAATGCACATGAAAGGAGGCGCACAGACATTGGCGGGAACGACCTTAATTTCTGCACAACTACCTGCATGCATGAAAAAGATTGCTGTTCTCTGTTGGGGGTAGCGAAGGTCACATTATGTAGTACAAAAAAACACACCACAAACGTATTATGTACAGTAGATGCACACCTTTTACGTCCAGGATCATCAACGCTTCAGAATCAGAACCCTCCCCATCTCTCTTCATTTGCTGTTGTTCTAAATTAGGGGTCACGGTTACATTCTACCCTCCGTTAATAGTCGCTTATAGCCACCACAGAGTCGCCGGGGATCGGTAAAGTCTCCGGATCAGTTCAGAACAACGGGATGAAAAACTTGGAAAATGCTCAGGTGAAGGTTTATACTTATAGATTGCTGTTTCGCTAATTTCACTGTCAATCAAAAAGGGATTCTGCCTCTGACGGGATCATCCAATCATCATGCAGAGGCCAAAGGTCTGGGCCAGTCCACTTTCTTCCGAGCGATGGGCGGGGCAAAGCCCAGCATTTATCCAATGAACATCCGGTACGTCATGCAGGGATGCATGAGAAGGGAGTCGTGTCAGCTACTCTGAACGAAAGATGAAGGTATTCTGGTGCATTTCGCCACTTCTTTTTGTTTGGACATATCAAGGGAATCTGAGCTTTCCCTGCAATCTTTGAGCAATCGGCACGGCTTGTGAGACAGTCCAGGGCTAACTCCCTAAATGTGCCTCACACATTTAAAGTATTAAACGTATACAATGTAAAGCTCATCAATGAGCAGATGGACTCCGAGTCACAGCACAGCAACTACGGTGCATTCAAGGACCACCAAACAAAGCGCGAAATCCTATCGGGTGAGAAAACAAGTACAGCATAACGACATAAAAATCGTGGGTTTTTAACAGTGATACACGTATGCTGTCCACTTTACCTGCATCATCACATATAAATGGTTATTTGAGATAGTAGCAACTAGTACAGACCTTCAAAACATGCACATTTTTGGGGCTGTGAATGATAAATGGTGAATCTGTGGGATTCCACCGTTTTGTTGCTCATGTCCGGTACAGAGTGTTTGGGGAAGGTGCCGTTTAGAACAGAAGCACAGAGGAACCTTGGCTAGCATCATTAATCCGTTCCAGAGGGTTCGACTCTAACCAAAACGGACTTTAACCGAGTCATCCGTTGCAGAAACCCACAAATGTCAACACAAAACACGTTTTTCCAGTTGGAAATGCGTAAAAATGCCCATAAATGATGAATGAAAAGGATAAATGAACACTTCTGGTTACATTTACCGTCACTGAATGTGTGAAAACAGGAAGGTGGTGGCGGTTGATGCCTTGAGAATTTTTTTATGCATGTGAGAATACAAAAATGTGCTAGGTGTAGTGGGACAGCTGCCTCCCAATTGAAAACAAATGTTGTTTAATGCCAGTTCGAGTGATTCAAATACTATTTTCGGCTGATAGAAGTAGCCTTTACAAATTTTTGGAGGTTTTGGGGACATAAAGCAGCTTGCGCCGGGCCTCTATAAAGCCTTTTTTTGTTTTTTGTTTTTTTTAGAGAAACTGCAATAAATAGAGAAGTGAGTGATGTGGCATTTCTCGCCTCCTGCACTAAACAGCCTAAGGTGTGAGTCATACTGCAATCAATACAATGCCTGCACAGAGAGGCCCGCCCAGCCCTAGTCTGGCCTCACCAAGCTGTGTGCCCGCTCGCCCTCTCTCTAATTCAACTTTCAAACATCCTGGAGACACATACACAGGGAGAAGCGGCGATTAAGTAGCGTGCAAAAACAACAACAAACAAAACCCTTGTGACACAGTCCGTTAGCGTTTACTGTCTCCTTTGCATTTTGGAGAAAGGGACGTTTGTTTTGTTCCGAATGCTGTTAACAAGGCTCAGTGAAGAGAAAAGGGCAAAACCTCATCGTGACGTGACATCCGCACATTTACTGTAAACATTATTGTCAAATTTGTCGGGTTTTCCCAGCAGGGCTTGACACTGCCGCTCATTTTTTTGTGCCCTTCTTTTGCAACCCTCCCATGTTTCTGGGGTCGGTAGTCCGTCTCCGATGGCGTTGGGCCCCTGCCCGGGTGTCGACCCACCGCTGTTTGCGTAAAAGGCAGTGGCGTATACCATTAGACCACGCCACTTTTAAAAAAAAAACATTACAATTTTTTACATTTTTTTCTGTATAAATCACTTTTATGAATAATAGATTATATATATATATATTGTAAATATTATGTTACGATCATTTGCATATATAATATTTATAGCATTTAACCTAATTCATTCTTACTTAAGGAAAACCGCAGTGTCTGATATCATTTATCCGAAATTCATTCATTTATTAATAAAAAGGATTTGATAGCTGAGTCATATTATTCCTATTTAATAAGAACCACGATATCTGATATTACCGTATGTATGACTTCAGGATAAATGATATCAGTTGTATATTCTGTATTTATTTAGTAATTATAGATATTTTGTCCGTTTTTACTCCTGTGTTTATTCTTGATATTTTCACACCTTCTGTGTCACTTTTTCGCAAATGTTGATCTGAAATCGGAGAATGTCAACATCAAAGCCAGCAGCGGGGTTTGGAGGGGGTCTGAGGGTTCAAAACAGACATTTTTAATAATACGGTTGCATCCGTTACTTAGGTGTGCAACGTAAATCCCACAATAAGTACTCTAACTCTGTACATTCTGCACTTCTTCTTGTTCTTACATCCCCACAGCTGACTCGGGTGCAGGCGCAGAAGCCAAATTTGCACATTTCATAATTTTCTTGTCAGCATTTTTGACACAGTTGGTCCGAGAGCCCCCAGTTGCTTCTCGCTTCAATCAGGACCCGGGCTGTTGCAAATAAGCAGAGGCGGTGATATTCTTCAGAAGGAATCAGACGGGTGCTCTTACTCGCACCTGTTCTCCCAGGGCGGCGCTGACGCACACGCTGCTCTGGGCACCAACTATTGACTGCAGCGTTTCAGTCATCCAGCACCTCCAGTCTTAGAGGCATACACTTATATATATATATATATATATATATATATATATTTATATTGTGCATACGTGTGTGTGCGTTGGCAATACTGTCACGTGTGTTTTGCATGCATATCAGAAGGGTGACGAGGAGAAAGAGAGTGCGTCAGCATCAACTGATGAAAAATAGAAATTATATTTATTTTAAATGTAGACTGTACAGGAGTTTTTTTTAGGCATTTTTAAAAAATTCTTATTATTGTCATTTTAAATTAATATTTATTTATGTTTCTAGCTACCTCTGTTATTTTTTTAAACATTTTATTTTTATAATTGTACATTTATTTTTTGAATAGGTTTCTAGCTGATCTCTTATGTTTATAAACTGTATTATTTCTATAATTTTAAATTTATATTTATTTCTGTTTCAAGCTACTCTGTCCTTGTTTTTTTTTTATTTATATTTTAATAATTTGACATATGTATTTATTTATGTTTCTAGCTAATCTCTATTTTATTAATGTATTATTTTTTATAATTTTGAATTTATTTTTATTTATGTTTCTGGCTGATCTCAGTTATGTTTTAAATAATTAAGTATTAGTATCATTTCTTATGTATTTATATTTACGTTTCTAGCTAATCTCAGTGTTTTTTAATAAATTATTTATTGTTTAAAAATAATTTTAGAAATTTATATTTCTGGATAATCTGTTATTTTTTTATTGCATTATTTTTATCATTTTAAATTTACTGTTATTTACGTTTCAAGTTAATCTGTTAATTTTTTTTAAATGTATTATTTTTTATAATTTTAAATATATTTTTATTTATATTTCTAGGCTAATCTCAGTGTTTTTTAATATTTTCTTTTAAAAAAATAAATTTTAAAAGGTATTTTAATTCATATTTCTGGCTAATCTGTTATTTTTTTATTTGTATTATTTTTATCGTTTTTAATTTATTTTTATTTTTTATTTTAATTTATTTTTAAACTTTTAAACTTATGTTTTTAGGTTATCTATTTTTAAATATATATTGTTTTTCATAATTCTAAATATATTTTTATTTATGTTTGTAGTTAATGTGTTATTTTTTAAATAATTTGTTATTTTCATAACTTAAAATGTATTTTTATTTATGTTTCTAGCTGATCTCAGTGTTATCTTTTAATAAATATATTTTTTATATTTCAATATATTTTTTATAATATGATATAATTATTTTTGTACTTGTACATTGACTTTTATTCATGTTTCTAGCTAATCTTTCTTTGTTACTGTTGTTTTCAGTAACACATCAGACACACAAAACAAAAAACCGAAAAGAGGACAGTGATGCTATCACTGCAAAAAGGCTTTTAACTCAAACTCGGGGCGGATTTCTTGTTCAAGCCTTCAGAAAGCCGGGGGAATTTTTCCGGCTGACGTCTCAGCCTACCTGCGACCACGCTGGCCAGCTGCTGTGTGCGGGTGATGGGGCTGACGCGGCGTGCCTCCACAATGGCCGACGCTATTTTCCCGGCGTGCCTTTCCTCCCCGTATGCAGTGAGGATGGAAGCGAGAGCCTGTTGATCTAAGGTATTCACCACGTCAGCAGCGCGGGGCAGGTCGGGGAACCTACGCACAAGAAGGGAAGACCAATTAAAGTTGGCGACGTCACGCCCTTGCTGACAGCAGCCGGCCCTGCCGTGAGTGAGATGCAGCTGAAAAGCTTCATGGCTGACAGGCAGCCGTGAAGACAGTGATTTGCGAGGGATCGGAAAGACAGCTGGCGACGGTGTTGTGTTAGGTGGGATGCTGGAGATGCTGAAATGTGACTTTTAGAACGTAATAAAATACGTGTTGTGATTATCATGCACACGGCATGTCATGAAATATCAAAGTGCATGACTGAAATTGTTAGGGGCGAGTATATTGATAGTTATGGATACATTACATTAGAGTCCAACACAATAACAAACATGTTGGGCAAATTATAAAAAAACCTCCCGATCAAAATTGTAAGAGCAATTGCAAGAACTAAACCACAGCCTCAAAAAGCCGCACAGGACCCTCCTCAGCCCGAATGAAAGTCGTTGCTGGTGCCGAGTGCAGTCCAATAACCGTCACTCGCCATCTACGAGAGACGGCTTTTGAGAAGAAAAAAATGTCTAGAGGCCTCGTCTCCTTCAATGACTGTTTTGAATTTGCGCTACAGCACCAGACATGGGACATTGAAAGGTGGAAGAACTTTATATTCTATTATGAGAAAAATGGAACCTTGTAGAGATGTCTTGCAAGGTTCCATGGAGATCCCAACACCAACCGGTGGATGGGAGCGCCATCGTGATCCTGCAATATAACAATGGAGTCTCAGGTTGTGCAGGGGCGTCAAACGCCAACTAGTTATGTGGAGATGTTGCAGGGGGCATCCCTCATGACTGAAGGCTCATCTGTATGGTAATGAATGACTTTTTAAACGTTGCACTTCACAAAGGACTTCTTCCAAAGGCATAAGCTGACTCTTTTGGACCATCCTTCATGTTCCTCTGATCTAAATCCAAAGGAGAACATTTGGGGATGGAGGGCAAGGCAAGTTTACAAAAATGGTCATCAGTTCCAGACAGTGAATGAGTGGAGCAACATTCCCACTAGCCTCCTGGAAACACTGGCATCAACCTTTCATTTTCAGGACATGGTTATCAGATAGTAAAAGCTTCAGGACGATTGTAGCTCCTGGATTTAAAAAGTTTACGTACGAGGACTGTAAGACAGTTGTGAGGTGTGACAGAAGAGTTCAGAGTGAAGGTGGGACTTCTTCAGGGATCAGCTTTGAGCCACTTTTTGTTTGCTATGGTGATGGACAGGCTGATGGACCATGATGTTTTTAGATGACATCCAGTGAAGAAGAGAGTGCAAGCAGGCTGGAATGGGTGGAAAAAGTGTCGGGTGTGATGTGTGACTGAAGAATTTCAGCTAAAATGAAAGGAAAGTTGTACAAAGCTGTGATGAGACCACGTTGTTTGTGGTTTAGAGACAGTGCTGCTGAGGAAGAGACTGGAGGCATAGCTGGAGGTAGCAGACATGAAGATGGCCGAAGTTGTCTTTGGGTGTGACCAGGATAGACAGGATCAGGAATGAGCACATCAAAGGGACAACACATATTAGAGGTTTCGGAGATAAAGTCAGAGAAGCCAGACTGAGATGGTCCAGACACGTCCAGAGGAGAGATAGTGAATGTATTGATAGAAGGATGCTGAGTTTTGAATTGCCAGGCAGGAGGCCTTGTGGAAGACCAAAGAGGAGGTTTATGGATGTAGTGAAAAAGGACATGAAGGTAGTTGGTGCGAGAGAAGACAGGGTTAGATGGAGGCATTTGATTCGCTGAATTCACCGACCCCGGAAGGGATAAGCCCAAAGGACAAGAAGATGATTCTGCATTTGGGCTTAAGACACGCTGGCCTGGGAACGCATCAGTGAAGTAGCTGGCCACAGACTGGCAAGTTTTGGCATCGCAAGTGACACATGGACCCGGGAAAGGTCCTTCTGACATGAAGAACCATTGAACAGAACTTCTGTATCGTAATATCATTCCCATGCCGTACAATTTGTGGGGACAAATTGAAAAGTCCAAAAATAAAAGTGATAATAGCGTCCATCCATTGCAAGTACTGCATGAATGCCATTCATACTAAGGAGCCACATTATGAGTTATTAAAATGAAAAAAAAAAACACTTGTTTGATTAGCCTGCAATTAGCTCCTGATGACACGGAGCACTGAACTCATTACCCAAACCACACTACCCATCAGCCACAACCTTGTATTCCACTCTGTATTCAGCGCTGCCACAAAACCCCACGAAACAGGACATCCCGGGGCCTTTCGTGCATCCACAATTCCGCTCAGAAGTTTCGATGCGCTCATCACAGGCTTGGATGTCTTAAGTGTGGCCACTTAAGGATTTATTACAACAATTATTTTTTCCATGTTGAGTCCATTTAAAAATTGGGTGCACAATTTTGAATTTACAGTACATTGAATTTAAATAAGCATATATTTTAAGAAGGGCTGCTGAAGCCTCTAGTATGTTATGCTTAACTTAATAAGGCCCAACCCCATTAGCGCTTGTTAGTGGTATGATTTACTGCAGCTGGCAATTACTCTCCGGCAGCATCGGAATCAGCACTCATTGGACCGACCACGGAACTCGGTGAAGCTCTGAGGAGGATTGTAGATTTACACACTTCCAAGACCATCGATCCAAATAACCAAGTGTTACCACTCGGATGTGCCGACAGTTTGTCAAGGTCTGGAAGAAGGCCCGTGCGGTCCACCTCAGATGAAAGATAATTGGGTTTGAAGTGGCCTTTTATTGTGGCCAGCCTGAGGTACACCTGTGTAATAGTCATGCTGTCTAATTAGCATATTGATGGATTGTCTCGGCACAAGAACGCAGTTTTTTCAAACACAATTTGACGGAAAACGAGTCACCTCTCTCCATCCATCCTCATGTCTAAGGGTCCGTCCTTGCTGAGTGAGAAACCTCTCTCGGCCTGATCCATTTGCATGGAAGAACAGCCGGCATCCAACAGGACCGCGTCAACGCTGCGCCCTTTCACGCCGATGCTGCAGAGCAGCGCTTCCAGCTCACTGAATCGTCCGAGTAGTGGTTTCACACGGCCTCTGGAGAAAGACAAGATGAGCTCACGTTCATTTTGTGTTTGCATCTTATTTGTAAAAGAGAAATTCATTCATTTTGAATGAATTTTAAAAATGAATTTTGAATGAACAAGTCTAGCCGCTAATCGCCGTGCCCTCCCATTGGAGTTGGGAGGGCCCGGCGAGTAGCAGAGGGGTAGACATTGGATACAGCAATTCCCAAAAAAACTTTTATGCAAGTGAATAAAATGAGCAACAAGTAAAAAGCAGCACAAGCGTTATAATACGCATAAATCCTAAAATCAGAAGTATAACCTTTGCATGTCAGATTTATTCTCATACAGGAGGGACAAAGATAGGCTCTGTATGCATATCAACGAATTTCCGTCAGTTGTGACACATGAAGTATCTTCTGATGCCCAACAAAAACGACAAATCAGATGAGGTGCAGCTAAAAATAGCGGACGCAGAGTACTGCCTGATTGGTTGATTAATCCTTCTTAAAATGAACTTATATCGTCTGATTCAAGAAAATTTCAGGCAGCCGCTCCAAAACCGCCAGCGAACTCTGGATGCTACATTTCTACTGCAGGCAAGGACCCAAGCATATAGATTTTACTGCTATTACCGATTTGCATTTAACAAAACAAAACAAAAAATATTCGTGAAAACGTGTAAACTCTCCAAAAGCGTACGGATTAGAAAAGGTTCCACTATTGTCTGAATTTTGATAAAAAAAACATTTGCGGGTTTAGAAATTTATTGATTAATTAATTATTGCCGTTTCTTATTCGTCAAAAAACATAGTCAAATGCAAGGGCTATGGAGTATTGTGGTCAGTAGGTGGCAGTAATGACACAAAACAGCCGCCGTCTCACGTGCCTGCAGCCTAAGAGTGCCAATCTGCTGTAAACAACAAATAACGGGCGCGTCAAGGTGACTATAGGGGTGTTATTTTGTGTCTACAGGGCTCTAATAATGTTAAAAACTGCATTCAGAAAGCTATAAACAGACTTTTCACGCTCTAACCATGAAAATGTTGAACATTGAATTAACCGCTATAAACCACACACACACAAAACAGTAATGATGATAAAAGGACGTGGCTATTACTGGCTTCCAAAATTCAGAAGTGCTCCTGCCCACACACACACACAGGTGATGATACCCTCTATTAAAAAGCAGAGCCCTCTCCTAAATCATGTTTGGTGAAGGAGTTTAAAATATGCAAAACAGTCGCATAACATTTCTAAATTATCAACTTCTTTGTGTCTTAGATTAAATGCCGTACGTAATGGCTTATATTATAAAAAGGACACTTTCCACGTGCTAAGGTCTCAGTGTCGGACATGTAATTGCTTAAGAGTTCTGAGTTATTTATGGGCTGTGCCGCCCAATATTTGATTCTTTTTTTGTGGCGGCAGCTTCTGAAACCAAAATCATTTGAAATACCAGACTGATCAAAGAAACAATTTCAGATGCAAACGAACCATCGCTGCACAGTCAGAGCACAATCGTGCTGAAAATGCTGCTGCTCCTCACAAATGATGCCAGAAATACTCCCTAGTGTTGACCCGCTCGGTTCCGTTACCTGCGTCACCGAGGCCTAAGACAAGATGCTGATTGATTGCTTTCAGCAGGGGACCAGTGATGAAAATATCTTCAATCCAGCCGAGGGAGAGAAAAAAACAGGGGAGGTTATAAACATAGAAACATGCAGACACGGAGGCTGGTGCTCGAGTGCTTGTTGTTCATATTTTCAATTTGTGCTACCTCGGTTCACCTAAAAAAAACTTTCCAAAAGCTCTCCGTGTCCACAAAAAAGGGCATGTTATTGATGTTATCGTTCGGGAACAAGCAAATTGTAATGCCAGCTCTGGAGAGAACGATCAGCCACCTAGCCAAGGTTCAGGCTGGAAAAAAAAAACAGTGAAACTGAGTTCATCTTCCTCACGAGCCTTCTGTGGATGCGGTCCCAAAGATCATAATGAAACGGTGTGTGTGGTTGCTCCTGTAAAAGGTCTTGTGATTGTTTTTGTCTCACTCCCATTTCTTCTCTTTGCATTTTTAAGCTCTACCTAGAGCTCACAGGAGTGTAGTTTCCACGTCCAATTTGTAGTGCAATAATACACCATAATATTAATAAATAATAATAAAATACATAACTCTGTAAAAAGTCCAGTCCTGTGTGTGTTTTTACCCCAAGCCGCATGGCGGGGGGGAAGAATGATCTTCCCAGTCTGTCAGTGGACAGTGATAGTAATCTGCCACGGAAACTGCTTCCCCGTTATATAGTCATGCATTAGGTTAATAGCCATTAATATTGGTAATATGATAAGGGTTATTATTTGCAGGACACAGCGCTAGGCATCACCTCAAGCTTTATGAATTCCTCAAGAGTCCTCCCTCGTTTATCGCGGGCAATTGGTTCCAGACCCGACCGCGTTAAATGAATTTCCGTAATATAAGATTCTGTGTTAATAAATGGGACTTTCGATGTTAGTACATAGAAAAACCTGGTAATGGCTTTCTAAATGCAATTTTTACATTATTAGAACATATAGACATGAAATAACACCCCTATAGTTGCCTTTACACACCTGTTACTCATTGTTTACAACACATTGCAACTCTGCAGGGATTCGAGACGGCCGCTAGCTAGAAAGCCAACGAGCTAACCAGTTAGCTTACCACTTCCACACTAAATGGGGGAGAGATTTTTTTCCCCGCTCTATTATGTCAGACATGCCATGGCTGACTTGGTGGGTATTCCAACAACATTCAACTACGAACAATAAAACATAACGCGTTAACTCCTCCTTGTTTGCTTCTCTGACGACCTCCTCGACATATTCTGCAGTCAGGCAACAGTGCAACAAACGCGGCAAAATGTTGGGAGAAGTAGTAGCACAAGCTACCCAGCTTGCCTTGCGGCGGGAAATTATGGGTGGGTTTTTTTGGCATGGGTGTTATGCATAGATATTTATTTGTACGCCACATGCTGCAGTAGGCGGGTTACTGTTTGAATTGCTTTTTTTTTCGCATTGCGCCTGACTATTTTGCTACAGTGGTAATAGGTGGGCCGGATTAAGACACTTGGCGGGCCTGATGTGGCCCACGGGCTGCAGTTTTCCCACCAGATCAAACTTACACCTGATGTGCAGAGCCAGCCCACAGCAGAAAAAGATGCTGCACATCAACCATGCAAGATCACGCCCACGAGCAGGCTGCAATTCATTTGGGAATGGATTTTGGGGGGGGAGCTTCAGCCACTTTGGCGGTTTGCAGGGTTACCTCAAGACCGGAGAACACAGAGGAGAAAGAGAAAACGAAAATCCTCCAGCCCTGGCGGAGGATGCACTGCGTAGGCCGCCAGGGCCTTTCTACTCCACCGCCCAATAATATCAGTTAATTGCAAGATTTCTCCATCTTCTCTCAACTTGCATCACGAGTGGGCGTGGAGGAGTTGACAGCGGGGGTGCATTGCCTGCCGACAGGAGAGTGTTTTGGAAACTCTCCCTCACTTTAATTGTCCTTCCCCGCTCACAGGCACATTGCTCCTGCAGATTCCCCTGAGAAAGGTTTCCCCGGAATCTACGTCAAAGGATTCCTTCCCACGCCGTGGTCTTCGAAAACCTCATTTTCATCCTCCCTCGGCTCGCTCGTGAACGCGCGCGCTCCCTGTCGCCCTGGCATTCTGTCTTCGTGTCTCCCTGTTCTTCCTTTTTTGTTCACTTTAGAACTCTCTCGCGCGCGCCCTCCCTCTGCTTCCTGCCCCCTCCCCGTCGCATCTTATGGATCGTCCGTGGGAGGTATCTCCCTCACGCTGCAGTCGGGGGCCCTCGCTCTGACAAACAACACGCTGGGCCCACCAGCGCTGCGTGGGGAGAGGAAAGCTGTAAGTTAAGGCGGATTGATCTGATTGGACGGAGGAACTCGGTAACCAGTCAGCGGTATGTGATTGGACTCGGCCAAGCGGCGCGACACGGAGCAAGACAGGCAGTAGTACATCACACCTACGTGTGTTTGCACAGCTAATGACCGCCAAAAACACCCGACAACTGTCAACTGTGACATTAAAAAGGGTAAAACACCGACCGCCATCTTGTGTAAACATTTGTCTGGACGGTCGCTCAGCACAGGCCTTGCCTGGTGTTTGGGCGCCGTAGATCACTTACGGGTGCTCCTTAGCTAACTGCTGGGCCAGGGAAAGAGCCGTGGGGTCTCGGTCTAAGGCCAGGATGGTGACATGGGAAACGGCGTTGAGCAATGCTTTGGCGTGACCGCCGCCGCCAAATGTCATGTCCAGGACCACCTGCATGGGAGCAAAAAAATAAAAAAACATGATATTTATTTCATTCATTTGATAAGCGGTATAGAAAATGAATGAATGAATGGTGCATACGAGAGACGCAAAAACTGATCCCTCTTTGAATACGGCCTTTTACGAGTATGCATCACAACAGGCACAACACGGGAGACTGTTGCGGTTGTAACCCACGACAAGCTAAAACGCACGTCTGAACCCCCGACGTCACTTCCTGCCCACTTCTCACTTCCTGAGAAGTCTTATTTATGTCCTTAAATGGCGTCTTTCTTCTTATAATGTCTACTATGCTAGGTAACACGAGCATGAAGGTGACTATAGGGGTGCTGTTTCATCTCTAGAGGGCTCTAATAATGTTAAAAGCCAATTATAGACAGTCGTCTACGCGGTGACTACAAAAATAATGTAAAGTGATTGGACCCCAGTTAAAACATGGATTAACTAAGATTATTTGAGATCTGTCTGTCTCGAAAGAAGGTTATAAAGCCATTCCTAAAGCTTAGAGACTCCAGCAAACCACAGTGAGAGCCAAAATGGCAAAAACATGGAACAGTGTTGAAACTTCCCAGTAGTGGCTGGCCAACCAAAAGGAGCGCAGTGACGACTCATCCAAGTTGTCACAAAAGACCCCACAACACCACCTAAAGAACTGCAGGCCCCACTTGCCGGTCAGTTAAAGTCAGCGTTCACGACTCCACCATAAGAAAGACACTGGGAAAACAAAGTTCCAAGACCAAAACAACTGCTGAACAATAAGAACATTAAGGTTGGTCTCAGTTTGGACAGAAAACATCTTGATGATCCCCAAGACCTTTGGGAAAATATTCTGTGGTCTGACGAGACAAAAGTCAGACAAAAGAAGTTTTTGGAAGGTGCGTGTCCCGTTACATCCGGTGTAAAATTAACACTGCATTTCAGAAGAACATCATAGCAACAGTGGTGGTGGTAGTGTGATGGTCTGGCTACAGAACCTGGAAGACTTGATGATTTATGGAGCAAGAATTTCTGCTGTTTACAAAAAAATCCAGAAGGAGAATGTCTGGCCATCTGTTGGTGACCTTAAGCTGAAACCAACTTGGGTTCTGCAGAACACACCAGCAAGCCCACCTCTGATTGGTTAAAGAAGAACAAAATGAAGACTTTGGAGTGGCCTAGTCAAAGTCCTGACCTGGGTCCTATTGAGATGATGTGGTGTTTCATGCTGGAAAAGCCTCCAGTGGGACCGAATGGCAACAATTCTGCAAAGATGAGCGGGCCACAATTTCCATAGAGACTCATTGCAAGGTATGGCTTGATTGCAGTTGTTGCTGCTAAGGGTGACCCAACCACTGATTAGCTTTAGGCTAAAATCCCTTTCCACATGTAGCATTGCGTTGTTTTTCTCCCTTACCAAGAAAAAGTTTCATTCAAAAACTGCATTTTGTGCTCAGTTGTGCTGTCATTGACTATAATTTGAATTTGTTGGATCATATTTGAAAGAAACAAGGAGTCAGGAAGGGGGAAAAACTTTTTGTACCCCCCTGGATGTAACAGACAAGCTGGGAAACCTGCGTCCAGGCTGCTCGTACAAATCACAAAAATCAAAACGCCAGGGGACAGGAGCTGAAACTGGACCAGGAGAGGACAGCGCGGGAACCCCAATGCACTCTTCGTTCCCTGTCATGAATATAAGTCATTACAACGAGCCAGAGGGGGGCATCTCGCCAAGGAGTAAAGAAGTTATTAGCGCTTCGTGCAATAAAAAGCACAAGGCAGCAACAAACACAGCATGAACATCCGTTTTTGGTTCCACGCCGGAGTTGAAGATTGTGGATCAGAGCGGTGTCAGCCAATCTGTTGAGAGCGAGAGAACGTCGTTCCTTTAAAGACGCTACCAGAGCGGCTACTAATAATCATTTGTGTAAAAACATACAAAACAGCTTGAATATTGCAGTCGATTATCTTCATGTTTACTCTAAAGGAACAAGGAGAACTTGAAACTGAAAGTAAGAAAATGCATGCAAAGCCCTACCAGCTTCTCCTGACAGTTCAACCCCCGACCCCCAGGGGGGGCACCCCCCTTATTTGAGAAGCACTGCCCTGGCATTAGAACTCAGTGGTTCCCCTGTCATAACGCCGGGCCTCGCCCCCCCCCAGTTTTGAAAACCACTGTTTTCTGCAACCTAATATTCAGAGAATTACAACTTTATTCATTGTTTTGTTTTTCATAATATGATGACTTTAAAAATGTAAATATTTTGTCTTTAATATTTAAACTCTTTGCTACAAAAATTACGTCATTTTTCCTCATAACATTGCAGGTGTATTTTGCAGAAAAACTTAATTTCTCATTGGAATTCAACTTTGAATTTTGCGACTTTCTGTTTTTTTTGTTGTTTTTTGACGTTTTTTGTTATTACGACGTCGTAACTATTTTTCCTAAAATTACAAATATTCATTGCTTGTTTGGTTTTTCAAAATTTTTAAAAATGCCTTTTTTGTAGCATAGAATTGAAATATTAAGGAAAAAGTATGTTGATTTTTAAAGTTAAACAAAAAAAATGTCACTTTTGGAAAATCTGGTTGTGGGAAAAGTTAAAATGATAAACAGGAATAAAATCCAAATATTATGAAGTCATAATTACAAGAAAAAAGTAAAAAAAAAAACATATTAGGTTTTAGGTTAAGTTGAAGAAAAATAAACTTGAGAATAAACTAATAGTATGAAAAAAAATAATGTCATTTCAAAATAGGGGGAAAAAAGAGTGCCAAAAATATGTAAAAATGTTGAGAGTCATGATATTTATTAGAAATAAACAAAAAAAATAGTAATTTCTAGAAATTATGTTAAGAAAAGCGTTATATTAGAGGAATAAAGTCAAAAAATTATAAAAAAAAAGGGAAATTTATGAAGATTATTTGAGAAAAAAGTTCAAGTATGTTTTTTTTTTCCAAGTCATAGTATTTTTGGAAAAAAGAAGAGGAAAATGGAAATACATTGAATTAAAAAAAAAAAACCAAAAGTAAAAAAATAGGGGAGAAAAGAGTGTAAAAAAAATGTGTCAAAGAGTCAAAATATTTTTTAAAGATAAACAAAAACAAATTGTAATTTCTGGGAAATTCGGTTAAGAAAAGAGTTATATTTTGGGAATAAAGTCCAAATATTACGGGAATAAAGTCATAATATTATAGAAAGGATATTTATGAAGATCATTCGAGAAAAGAGTTGAATTACGTGGGAAAAAACAGCAAAAACAAGAAATAAGAGATCAAAAGATCAAAGAAATATAGCAGAAAACAATAAATGTTTAAATAGTTCAAAACTTTAAAGAAAAACAGCAGAAAACCGTAATTTTAAAAGAATAAACTCATAATATCATGAGAGAAAAAGAACTACTTTTACCAGCATAGAATTGAAATACTTCAGTTACAGTATTTGATGAGAAAGTTGAAATACTTGGGAAAAAACAGCAAACGTGGGGGAAAAAAATAGATCGAAATGTGTTGCTTTACAAAAAGAAATTAAGCAGAAAACAAGAAAAGTTGAAATAGTATGTAAAAATGTAAAAAAAAAAAAAAAAATGGTAAAAACACTCATAATATCATGAGAAAAAACTAATTTTACCCGCCTAGAATTGAAATATTTAAGTTACAATAAGTTTTTGTAAATCGTTATTTTATGAAAAACAGAAAAAAAAGAAGAAAGTTGAAATATTTGGATTATTATTTTTTTCATAACAGCAAAAATAGGGTGGGGGGGGATTTAAAATATTAAACAAAAAACGTCATAATATTTTTAGAACTAAAAAAAAAAAAAAAAGTTGCGATTTTTGGAAAATGTGGTTAAGGAAAAAGTTATATCGTGGGAATAAAGTCAAAATAATATTAAAAAATAAACGTATGCTAATTATTTGCAAAGAAAGTTGAAGTACTTGGGGAAAACAGCAAAAATGTAAAAAAAAGATCGAAAGATTGAAGAAATACAGCAGAAAACAAGAAAAGTTGAAATAGTTCACAACTTTATAAAAAAAAAGCAGAAATGGGCAAAAACACCCGTAAATTTTACTCGCATACAACTATAATATTTCAGTTACAATATGTTTTTGTAAGTCATTATATCATGAAAAACAGAAACCAAAGAAGAATGTTGAAATATTTGGAATTTTAAAAAAAACAAACAGCACAATCAAGGGGAAAATTTGAAATATTGAATAAAAAAAAGTCACAATATTTTTTGAACTAAACAAAACAAAACAAAGTTGCTATTTTTGGAAAATGTGGTTAAATTACTATTATATGACAAAAACATCCTTTAAGAAGACAGCTGAAATTTTTGAAGGAAAAAAACAGCCAAAACGGGGGGGAAGAGCAAAGAGTGAAGTTCTTTTTCCAAAGCGGAGACGCGGGTCTTTCTTGACATTTATTTACTTCTTAGCATTTCTTCACAAAAATCAGAGCGGCAAAGTTGCATCCGAATGTGCCGTGAATGGCGGTTTCGGGGGGGGGGGGGGGGGGGGGGGGGATGAAATGACAGAGAAGGAAAGAGAAAACATGAAAGATGTGGATCAATAGCGACGTGGGGGAAGGTGGGCTGTGTGCGTGCATGTGTGAGCAAAGAAATGATCAATGGCGCTTCCTTCTCCTTTTCCGTGCACAGCAGCAGACGGGCAGGGGGGGGGGGTGCGGGCTGGCGGGATGAGTCACACGCATAATGAACTTGCCTGTTGTGCTATTCAATACAGGGGGGGGGCAGGAAAAAGCTAAGCAGGCCTGGCTGCTATCAAACCGGACAACTTGGGAGAGAAATTCTCCGCTCAAGTCCTGGGCCCCGTCCCTACCATCTCGTGTCATTTTGAAGAGGGTGCCCCCCCCCGGGCGCCCCCCCCATACACACGGAAACGCTTGCAAGGTCGTTCTCTTCGTGTTGGGGACCAAACCACTACCGGCTGGTGTTTACTTCCTACTGCTCTGGAGTCTCTTGGGGCAGGGGTGCCCAAAGCGCGGCACATTCTAAAAGTAGAAAAGCACTCGGCGAGCGCCATACCTCCCCCCATGTTGTGATTTACACCAGAAATATTCGCCCTGCGTTTACCTGAAAATGCCCAAAGCGATAGTGTAATTACAGTATGTTAGCATGCTAACATTAGCACGCTACCACCTACCATGATAGTGTCTGCTTAAGATCATATTCATCACAAAATGCTCATGTTAGCATGCTAGCCATGCTAACATGAGCATGCTAGCTCCTAGTATAAGAAAATTGGTAGACGTATACATATACAGTACGGGTATAAAAATGCTACTATGCTGTTAGTATGGTAGCAACGCTAACATGCTAACACCTAGTGCAACTTTAGCATTGTGCCTACCTCTGAAAATTCTAAAAACAGAAATTATGTCGGCATACTAGCATCTAGCATGAGAGATAAAAGTGTCTACTTAAGTTCAAATTCATGAAAATCGCCAAAAACGCTAGCATGTTGCTCAGGATGCTAGCACCGTTAACATGCTAATGTTAGCATGCTAACTCCTAGAAAAAGTCTAGTATGCTAATGTTAGCTTGCCAGCAATGTTAGCATGCTCATGTTAACACATGCTAACGCTTGTAATAGTGCTAAGTGTTCATATAGTATGTATGTCTACCTATGGAAATGGGTCAAAATAGCGATGCTAACATGCAATGCTAACTCACTGTCGGTTTCAGCACCTTGATGTGTTTGTTCCACAAACCAACGGCATGGACGGAGTGAGCCCTTTTGTCAGTCATACAGTCTTTTGCCTCAGTGGGTGTTGGCGGGGCTGCCAGCATACACAAAGGAGAAGAGCACCGTAGTAGAAACTGTATTTGCAGACTGCAATACATTTGTTGTATAATTGCATATTGTATGATATGTTTTTTCGTTGTACTTTCCCTAAAAAAATAATAAATATAAAATATAAGTATTTGGTTGCAGAAAAAAGTAACTACTATACTACAAGAATAAATTCAAAATATTTCGGGATAAAGTCGTAATATGACAAGAAATATGATTCACAAAAAGATAAAGTTGTACTCTTGAAAAAAAAATGGACCCGGCATTATTTATTTAGTATGCTGAAAAAAATGCTTGGGCACCCCCGTGGCATATGCAGCATGTGACACATTCTATTATTATTTTAAAAAATACTAAAATTGGAAAAACAGTCAAAGTGTTAAGGAAAAAAAATGGTATTTTATGAGGAAAGAAATAATTTCAGTAGCATGAAAGCGAAGTATTAACAAATATATATATTAATTATTCATTGATTCATTATCCTCATTAGGGTCACGGGTATGCTGGAGCCTATCCCAGCTGGCTTTGGGCGAGAGGCGGGGTACACCCTGGACTGGTCGCCAGTCAATCGCATGGCACATTATATAAATTATATAATATATATCATTGTAATATACATTTGAAAAATATGAAAAAGTCTTAACATTACTAGAAAAAAGTCTAAGTTTTATGAGATTTAAGTTCACATTCTACAAGAAGAAAAAATGAAAGGAAGAAAATTGAAAAAGTTGGGAAATTGCAAAAAACCCATTGAAGATGGGGGCAAAAAACAATGATGAAACGATGAAAAATGATTTTACGACAATAACATCAAAATACATAATAGAAAAAAAAATTCTAATGAGAAAAAAAACGGCAATTTTACAAGAATAAAACAGCAGAATTATGAAGAAAAATAATGTAATTTTAGTAGCATAAAGTTGGGTAATTAAATATAAAGTTGCTCTTTCTGGATATTCAGTTGCGGAAAAAGTTGTCATATTACAAGAATAAAGTCAAGATATTATGGGAATAAAGTATAATGTTACAAGAATAAGAAAATTGAATAACTGCAAAATTCAGAAATGGGGGGAAAAAAGCTGAAGTAGTTGAAATAATTTTAAAAATTTTAAATGAGGTTGCAGAAAAAGTCATAATGTTAGGGGAATAAAGTCAAAATAGTATGGGAATAAAAAAACAACTACAAAAAAGAATAAAGTCAAAATATTGAAAAAAATTTGCAGTTTTTGGGAACAAAAACTTGCTATTTTATGGAGAAAAATAATGTCCATTTTGTAGCAGAGAGTTGAAAGATTGTATCATGAAAAAACAAAACAAAACAATGAATAAAGTTGTCATTTTTCGAAAATGAGGCTGCAGAAAAAGTCATAACGTTAGGGGAATAAATTCAAAATAGTATGGGAATAAAAAAATAAAAATAAAAACAGCAGCTGTAATTTTAAAGTATAAAATACAAAAATGTAAAAAATGTATTATATAAATTGTAGTTTTTGATAACAAACTTGTTAGAAAAATAATGTCATTTTTGTAGCATAAAGTTGAAAGGTTGTATCATGAAAAAACAAAACAATTAATGAAGTTGTTTCTTTTTTTAAACGAGGTTGTGGAAAATTCATAACATTAGGGGACTCAAGCCAAAATAGTATGAGAATAAAAAATAAAATTAAAAAATAAAAACAGCTGTAATTTTAAGCATAAAGTCAAAATATAGAAAAAATATATATTTTCCGAGAACAAAAGAAAAATAATGTAAATTTTGTAGCATAAAGTTGAAAGATTGTATCATGAAAAACCAAAACACAACAATTGGGGGTAAAAATTTGGTTACTTATATTCTTGAATTACAAGAAAAAAAAAATATTCCACACTTTCGTGCAATTCCTGCCTTTCCCAGCAGGGGGAAGAGGAGAGTTGGAGTAAAGGGAGTGGCGGGACAAGGAGGCCACCAAGTGCAGGCATTCTTAATGGGCCCGATGCATCATGGACTTTTTGGCATGTCATGGAGTAAAAAAAAAAGAACAAAACAAAAACGCAACTATACGGAGGAAACGCTCGAGAAAAGTTAAAAAACATCGCTTGTGCGGTTATGTTGGGAAAAAAAACAAAAGAGGGCCTCATCTCATGTCTGAATTGATTAAGAAAAAAGGGGAGCGGGAACCTGAGAGAAGCCGGAGTACTCACCTAAATCCTACCTGCGACTCCCAAAGCCCAGGTCAGTTACAGCCGGGGATCTAAAATGTCATTGAGGGGAGTTTTTACCGATCCGGTTACACCGACAGACAGACCATTAGGCAGACGGAGACGCCGGCGCGGGATCGCTTTTCCTGCCGCGTCCGTTGCCATGGCGAGCGTTAAGCTAACCGGTTTGCATTTCCTCCGCCGGTACACAAAGTTCATGGTGACACACGGGAATGGATATTTTCATCATCTTGCCAGTGTGCGTGTTTGTGTAAAATAACAACAATAACACGTGGGACCTAAATAAAGGTCTGAAAATGTTTTTTAAAGAAATAAAACATGACTTAAGAGTGTAAAAAGTAAGACAAGAAATGACTTACATAAAAAAAACACACTTTTTAAAATGGCTTATATAAAAGTGTATAATGTAATTTCAAAAAATGATATAAACAGAAGTGCAAATAATAATTTCAAAAATACAAATCAAAATGATTGATGTGTTAAAATGAATAGCAAGACCAGCTCAACTAATAGTAATAAAAAATACTAAGTGTAGAAAAAATTATATAAATAATAAGTGACTTCAATACTGTATATAAAAAAAGGCAATACCACTTTAAAAAAATGTTTGCAAATAATAACACTGACTTAAATAAAAGTGTAAAAAGCAATACTAATAAATCTGATATAAGTAAAAGTGTAAATATAATTTCGGCTTATCCCTTATCGGGTCGCCACACCAAATCAATTGCCTCCTGTCTTCTCGTGCACCAACTACCTTCATGTCCTTCATGTCCCACTACATTCATAAACCTCCTTTTTGGTCTTCCTCAAGGCCTCCAGCCTGGCACTTCAAAACTAAGCATCCTTCTACCAACATATTCACTATCTCGGTCTGGCCTCTCTGATTCTATGTCCAAAACCTCTAACATGTGCTGTCTCTCTGATGTGCTCATTCCTGATCCTGTCCATCCTGGTCACACCCAAAGAGAACCTCAGCATCTTCATCTCTGCTACCTCCACTTCTGACTGACTTCAATAAGTTTAAAATAAACAAAAATACTGTAAATGACAAATGAAAATGACGTAAATAAGTGTAAAAATAATAATAAATGACTAAAATAAAAATGTAAAAACAAATTGGTATAAAATCGTATTGTTTTGCATGTGCATGTGTCCAAACAGAAATCCTTGAAGATGCTTCACTTGTTGCTCGTTTGTGGGTTTAGATGCCTTCACTTGCAAAATATGCTTGGCACTTTGGCCTTGGAGGGATAGTTTGTGTTTTATTTTCTTTATTTAAAAAAACTCCCTTGAGTTGCTTCCATGGTGTGTTTAGGATCATTTGTTTTATAGCGAGTACAGCCATCAGTGCTTCTCACAGGACTGTGATCTATTTGTGGTGTGGTGGGTAATGAGGTAGTGTCTAATTTTCATATATATATTACAGTTTTATTTATTAAATATTTTTGTTCTTTAATATTTTCACTCAAAGCCATTTTTTCTCTTAATATTTTATTTTATTCACATAATAGTAAGCATTGTTTGTTTTTATTCTCGTAAAATTACTGCTGATTTTTCCATTTTTCCTGTTCTTTTTTTTTAGTTTTCTTGTTCAATTACATTTTTAGAATGTGCGGATTGACAAACAGCAAAAATCAGTCAATATATTAGGAGACAAAATTTATAATTTAACAATAACAAGTCATAATTTTACAAGACAAAAACATTTTAGAAGCATGAAGTTTTTTTTTTTTTTAATTAATGGGAAACAAACCAAACAACCCATAAAGTTGTAATTCCAGGAAAATTTGGTTATGTAAAAAGTTACAAAAAGAAAGCAAAGAAAATTCACAAAAACATTCAAAATTGAAAAAAACAGCTCTGAAATATTAAGAAAAAAAAGTCACAATTTTATGAGAATAAATGTGTAATATTATGAGGAAAAAATAATGTCATTTTAGGAGTATAGTAGAATTCTTATTATTATTATTACATTATGTGAAGCAAAACAAAATAAAGTTGGATCTTTCGGAAAAATTAAGTTATTTCATTGGGAAAAAGGCATAATATTAGAAAAAGAACATTTATAAACATTATTTAGGAAGAAAACTGAAATATCTAGAAAATGAAAACTGCAAAAATGGGGGAAAAGTTCATAGCGTACTAATAACACACCTCTTTTGAAAACAATATTTCTTGAAATATATATAACTTCTTAGCATAAAGTTCCATCCTTTCATTTTTCTTTATGTGGGCCCCTGATCTAGTTGCAAGACAGCCGGTGTTTGCTCTAGTCTTACCGGTGGGAGGTGGCCTGGGGGGGCTCAAAGCCAAACAGATGGCTTGTGGAACAGATAAACTTAAAAGACTTGACAGCGTGTTAACAATTAGTCTGTCAAGCTTATATGTGGCCCGGGATCGGTGATGTCTCAGATGCTTACCTGCAACTGCGCGGAAACTAAACATGCTACTTAAGTTTCAGAGTGAGTTACAGGGTTTGGGATGGCGAGTGACACAGGAACACAAGGGGGGAGCGGGGCGGGGGCTACGTGTAGGTTTGGATAAAACTGTGCATCCGGCAAATGCGCAGATTTTTTGTTCAAATTGATTTTTTTTTTAATTTCAACCTTTTAACCCTGAAAAAATCGTGTCATAAACATGTCAACACCGGTCAAAAGTACAGTACAGTAAGAAAGCCCACAACTTTTACTTGTTTGGTGGTCCTTGAACGCACCATGGCCATGTGCTGGAATCACCAGACACTATTCACCTGTACATTTTACACCTTCAATTGGGATGCGCAGTATTTTTGTTTCCAAGCCGATATCAGTAACTTCCTACTTCTCGAGACCGATACTGTTACACCTAGAGGTAAGAGCGACTCAAACAAAGTTGAGTTTGACGAATTGAACCTATAGATTTACCAAATGTCAGGCCATACCTACTTTAGCCATCGGGTCATCTCTGGGAAACTTGTTTGAGCTTTTCAAACCACTGCTGCGATAGGAACAAGCCCCGGGCCTAAGGCGCCGTAGCTGGCGTTCCATGTGGCTGAAAAGGTTTTGTTAGATGTAGTTACAATTAGACCTCTCTTGGCGCATAGATAGCGTGTATACTGTCCACCAGCTGCAACTATATCTCCTCTCTTGGCCTTCATATTATCCCTTATCGCAACCTTAGCATCGACCAGCTCCAACCAGAACACCGTGTCAGACATACTTCCTTTAAGCTGCTCCATTGAGCTATCCTTTCAGAGAACTGTTTGGAATTAATTAATTAACTACACCAAACCAAAATCGACAAAAACCTTCAGTTTGATGTGTTGAATCTCCGTGCTTTTCACCCTGAAGAGCTGAGAATTTGGCAAAATGTCCCACACGATCGACGCCATGTTTGTTGCAAGTGACCTCAGGCCCCTTCTGCGATTGAGTTTGACACCCCTGCACTTGGTCAGTCCCTCATTAGCCCCACATTTTTATTCATTCAAGGTAGAGCTGTCAATCGATTACAATATGTAATCGCCATTAATCACATTTTGTCCAAAATTAACTCATAATTAATCGCATTTATTCATCAAGCAGATAGACGAATGATAGAAACCAAATTTTAGGGATATCAGTATTAGAAATACAGGCCATTATTTTATTCAAAATAGAATTTTTATAATAATTAAGAAAGAGAGAAAAATTATATAATTTACTGTATGTATCTATTGCCGATGTGACAAAGTCAGCTGGGATAGGCTCCAGCAACCCCCGCAACCCTAATGAGGATAAGAAAATGGATGGACGAAAATCTTTCCCGGAGACTAGCTAGTCCCCTGCTAATGCTAGTGCTGCTAATTGTCACACTGACACAAGCCCCCAAACGGCTGTCCTCAGCTATGCCTGCACATAAATAGCAGCTCATAACCCAAATTTGTTTTTAAAAAAATCAGCTGAGAGATGGCTTGCATCTAAAAAAAAATCACTCGTTAGCCGGGACACTCGTATGCCAAGCTAGGACTGTGAGAATGAAGTTACATTTATCAATCGAAATATCCATTTCGTCGTCCGTTTCCACTCAATATTGTCTGCGGCTTATGGCTCCACAGTCACCGCTGCCTTTCTTCAAACTAATGTGTGGGTCGAACAGGACATGTGCACGTTAATCCCGCGTCAGCAAAACATAATGCAGTTAAAGGAAACTTTGACGGCCGTAATTCACACGTGTTTAAATGAAATGCGACAAATGCAACCAAATCAGTCAGGCGACCCGTGCACTTTGCTCATGCCAATTCTGCGTGACGGCAGCATTACAAACTATAACGACACTCGGAAATGGCCTCGACGGGCCCGCCTAAACATTGGTGATAACCAATCAACCTTTTGGGGATTGGGATTCAGCATCTTGCTGTGAGGGCGCACAGGTAACAACCAATCGCATAACACCGTGAGGATCAAGACGATCGCTTAGACCGGACAAGCGTAACGGAATCAGGAATAGATTTGGTGGGGCGCTTTTCCCATTTCTTTAGAAGATCTAACATGATCCTTTAACCCCATGTTCCTAATGAAAAGAACGCCTCACGGTGTCTTGATGGCTTAGCAAGGCTTTCCAAGGCGGAACTGTGTCGTTAAGAGTAAGGCGGCTACGCTACTGATCAGTCCGAAAGGCTCCCTTTTGGCCGTTAACTCCAAAGGACCGCCACTCACTCGCTCAGCACTGCAGTGACACCATCCAAAGATGAGATGAACCTAACGGTAAGATCATCTTGTCTTGTTTAGATTGCTTTCATTCGTGAATGGGAATGTCGCCGGAGTAGATTCCCTGAGAAACACGGACGGCTGTGTCTCGTCAAACCGGGAGACAGTAGGCTCAACATGGGCCGTGTGGCCAATAAATACTTTACGGGCTAGAGACGATCTGAAGAAGTTGTGTGAACCGACACTTGTCTACCGCGGTAAATTGGTTCCACACCTGACAAGATAAGTGAATATCTGCAAAAGAGGATTCTTATTGGCGTCAAAATGTAATAGCGGTAGATATTGATAATGTATCAGTGCTCAAGGGATACTTCAACATGCTCTTACACAAGTGAGCGGAGGATCGAACCCCCAACCTTCGCAATGGGAGCCAACCACTCCTACCACCTGAGCCATGCTGTCCCCAATTCACCGGACGGAGACTTCCGCTTTGATACTAATCAGCCAATCGATCACAGAGACATGCACCGGGTATTAGGGGTTCTTCAACGTGGTCTTACACAAGTGAGCGGAGGATCGAACCCCCAACCTTCGCAATGGGAGCCAACCACTCCTACCACCTGAGCCATGCTGTCCCAAATTCACCGGACGGAGACTTCCGCTTTGATACTAATCAGCCAATCGATCACGGAGACATGCACCGGGTATTAGGGGTTCTTCAACGTGGTCTTACACAAGTGAGTGGCGGATCGAACCCCCAACCTTCGGGTTGGGAGCCAACCACTCCTACTACCTGAGCCATGCCGTCCCAAATTCATCGGACGGCGACTCCCGCTTTGATACTAATCAGCCAATTGATCACAGAGACATCCAGGGATACTGCAACTTGGTCTTACACAAGTGAGCGGCAGATCGAACCCCAAACCTTCAGGTTGGGAGCCAACCACTCCTACCACCTGAGCCATGCTGTCCCCAATTCACCGGACGGAGACTTCCGCTTTGATACTAATCAGCCAATCGATCACGGAGACATGCACCGGGTATTAGGGGTTCTTCAACGTGGTCTTACACAAGTGAGCGGCGGATCGAACACCCAACCTTCGGGTTGGGAGCCAACCACTCCTACTACCTGAGCCATGCCGTCCCAAATTCATCGGACGGCGACTCCCGCTTTGATACAAATCAGCCAATTGATCACAGAGACATCAAGGGATACTTCAACTTGGTCTTACACAAGTGAGCGGCAGATCGGACCCCAAACCTTCAGGTTGGGAGCCAACCACTCCTACCACCTGAGCCATGCTGTCCCCAATTCACCGGACAAAGACTTCCGCTTTGATACTAATCAGCCAATCGATCACAGAGACATGCACCGGGTATCAAGGGATACTTCAACTTGGTCTTACACAAGTAACCCCCAACCTTCGGGGGTTCGCTCAACCTCCTACCACCTGAGTCATGCCGTCCCCAATTCATCGGATACGATTGATACTAATCAGCCAATCGATTGTGGAGAAATGCACCGGGTATCATAAAATAAGCAACCGTTTGACGTGAGAGACGGCGAAAGGACTGTCAGGTATGTTCCAAATCTTACCACGACTGCATTCGAACTAACTAGACTAGCCAGAGCTAGCAGAGATTACTGACGCTTGCTGATTTGTTTGGCTACATAACAAACGCGTTTGACCGCCGAAGTTTGGAATGTTTCGGATTATTTTCAAAAAGGGTGCAAGACTTGACCAGCGAGACCAAGGGTCGGGAACCTTTTGGGCTAAGAGAGCCATAAAGGTCACATATATTCAAATGCAAAAGTGTGCATTTTTAAGCAACACCAACAATTTTTGGAATATAATAAGTCTCTGAATTGGGTGGATGAAAGTCCTGGGAAGGTTTTGTATTTTGAATGTGATTTTTAACCCTGTCACGTTTCACTTTCAAATGTTTCACTTTCTGCACTGTTCTGCTCAATACACTTCAACGTTCTGCTTAATTGGATGGAATCAGTAAACACGCCATGTCTGATTTCCTCGTATTTGCGGCCAAAGGAAGGGTTTATTTTAGAAAATGAAAAGTCCACCGGCCGCAGCGGCGATCCCAAAAGGATAACTCTTTGCTTGAAGAGAAGAAAAAGGAGGTCACATATGATGCAGTTCACCTACTCACAATGACCACGCGCTTCAGCGGTGCCGGCTATGAAGGACTTCTTTTAAGTGCGACGCCGCCATCGACGCAGTGTAAACAATGCAAACCATATAAAGCTGGGGAGACAACGCAAGTGAAAAGACGCGGGTGGGCGGTGTGGAATCGTCTAAGTATATTCACAAAATGTAAAGAAGCATCGGGAAAGATGGCTTTCTCTCCTGAAGGTGAATTCCATGCCACTAAAGGAAGACAAAAGAAGAACCGGGCCAAGTCCATTAGGGGAGGCGAAGAAGGGTCCAGCTAAATGAAGCTTCTGTGGGGGTGGAGCATGGTAACAGGCGGGGGGGGGGGGGGGGCATTTAGGAAGCTGCTTCCAGGACTTTGAAGACTGGATGGACAAAACCGTATAAAATGAAAGGAACTGGGTGGGTGACATGGCGGCTTGAGGGAAGGCCTCTTCATTTTTTCCCCTTGTTTGAATATTATTTCACGCTTGCGGTATTATCGCTCCAATTTTCAAAAATGAATCAATTAATACATGACTGCTGTTTTGGAGTGCGTTTCGTTCAAAACTTATTGAAAGACAAAAGGTATATGTGGATTCTGGATTCCAATATTGAGACATGACATGTCCGTTCTCCTCCCATTCAGTGTGGAAATGGTAGGTTGTTTTTTTTTTCTTTGTCCTTCCCGCTCCGTTTAAAAACCATTTCTTCCATCTATCCATTTTCTATGCCGCTTATCCTCCTTAGGGTCGCAAAATGCTGGAGCCTATCCCAGCTGACTTTGGGCGGGAGGCGGGGTCAATCGCAGGGCAGACATACAACCGTTCACACCCACATTCACACTCTAATGGACAATTTAGAGTCGCCAATTAAACTAACATGCATGTTTTTGGAATGTGGGAAAAAACCCACTCATCCACTGTTTCTTAACTGATTGGAGGGTAACTAGTTAGCTCGCTAGGTTGCTGATGTTTAAAGCCATGGCCCTCAGTACAGTGGAGCAATGTGGTGCAAACAAAGAATAATAAGAACGTAAAGATGACTATAGGGGTGTTATATCATGTCTACAGGGCTCTAATAATGGGAAAGATTGTATTTAGAAAGTCGTAAACTAAATTTTTCATGCTCCAAGTACAAAAATGTGTTTCTCAATATGAAATCTTACTTTGTGTAAAGACACTTATCACGGTCAGGCTTATAAAACAATTAACCACAATAAATGAAGGATGACTGTACCTTTTTTTAATTTTTACATTTGATGCCCTTCTGCTTGTTTTTCCAATTTTGCAAATATGATACAATATTTCAACTGCCTTTTCTCCTTTTTTTAAAATTAGACATTGTTAATTTTCCAAAAATTCCAACTTCATTCTGCTATGTCACATCATAGCAGAAATAATTATGTTTTGTTTTTTAATAGTATTAGTAAATTATTATAATATATTATATACTACCTAACATTTTTTCTGTTATCGTTCCAATTTTTAACACAAACTTTTTTTTTCACTTAATATTTTGACTTTATTCTCGTAAAATTGCAGCTCTTTTTTAATTATTGCTGTTTAATTTACCAACTATTTAAACGCTCTTCTTTTAAACTGTCTCCTCCTAATTATGACTTCTAACATTGTGATTATTTCTGTAACCAAATTTTCTAAAAATTACAACCTAATTTACTGTTTTGTTTGGTCTTTCTTTAGTAATTGAACTTTACGCTTCGAAAATGATGTCATGTTTCCTCATAATAATATTACTGTATTATATACTATTCTGCTTTTCCTCGTTACATTTCAAAGTTTTTCACACTTTTTCTTCTTTAAAAAAAAAAATTTGACTTTTTTTATATTTTCAAATAATGTTTGGAAATTTTCTTCTCATAATATTATGACTTGACTCATATCATTTTAGAACTTTTCCCCCAGCAACTTTATTTAGTTGTGTTTCTCTTCTTTGCCTCTTCTTGTAATATTACAGCTTCCGAAAAAACACACATTTTTCCTGAATACTTTGCCTCTATGCGACTAAAACGGCGTGATTTTCCTTCACAACATTAGAAGTGTTTTCTCGTATAGTTGTGACATTTTTGCCTTGTTAGAATCTGCCTTTTTCTCTTTAAAAAATTGATTTTATTTTTGTAAAAGTACAGCTTTTTTTCCATTTCTTGTTTCTACGTCCACTTTTTTCCCAAATTATGACTTTCCAAAATTAATTTCCAAAAATTACAATTTTGTTTAAAAAATAAAATAAAATCTTTTCAAATTTCACCTTTATGCTACTAATATGTTATGGTTTTCTCTGAATATTTTGACTTGATCCTGTATTGAGGGGCGGATGGAGAGGGTTAAGTCCGCACTGACACCAAATGCACGGCGCGCCACTACACGTACCCACACTAGCAAACAGTCTGTGCGGTCCCACAAATGCAAAAAAACCAAAAACCCAGGGAGCAGCGAGTAAAGACGCCGCTCAGCGTGGCAGTAGACACTGTGGAAACAATGGCGAGGAAATAAGGAAACTGGCGGAGGTGAATGGTGTCATGTAATGTCAAGCAGACATGCTCTTCCCCAGCAAATTAGTCAGCGTAAGCAATGAGTGGGAGCACTCGAGCTGAGAATAACAGCACTGTCGGGGTGAGGCTGCGAATACAGATCGTGCTGGTAACACGGATAAGGTCACTGCCTCACACTTTTAAAAGCAGTCGTCTAATAATGCTTTATGTTGACGATATGTATTGTTGTCCTTTCTGGAGTTGGCCGCTAAAACGAACGAGTGTGTTATGTCGTTGGATATGTCAGCCCGACTCCCATCTGTCATGAGTTGAGGTCTGAGACTTTTCCATGCGCACCAAAACGCCCCTTCCTCCCAAATGTGGATCACAAATCTGTGCATATCTGTGTGAGGGAGCACTTCTTTGCTCAGGGAACCCATCCAGCTCACAGGTGTGGCATGTCAGCTATTGCAGGGGCTGGCCACAATAAAAGGCCGCTTCAGAAGTTGAGAGGCCATTGTGATGCGGCAGATGGGCTAAATATGGGGTGTCTATTTTTTATCCATCCATCCATTTTCTTCCGCGGGGGCAGCAACCTAAGCAGGGAAGCCCAGAGGTCCCTCTCCCCGGCCACTTCGTCTATCTCTTTCCAGCGGATGCCGAGGCGTTCCCAGGCCAGCTGAGAGACATGGTCTCTCCAACGTGTCCTTGGTCTTCCCTGAGGCCTCCTACCGGTTGGACGTGCCCTGAACACCTACCCAGGAAGGCGTTCGGGAGGCATCCTAACCAGATGCCCGAGCCACCTCATCTGACTCCTCTCAATGCGGACGAGCAGCGGTTCTACTCCGAGTCTCTCCCGGATGTCAGTGTCTCCCGGATGTCTTCTCACCCTATCTCTAAGGGAGAGCCCAGCCACCCTTCGGAGAAAACTCATTTCGGCCGCTTGTACCCGCAATCTTGTCCTTTCGGTCACTACCCAAAGCTCACGACCATAGGTGGGGGTAGAAACGTAGATCGACCGGTAAATCGAGAGCTTTGTCTTTTGCCTCAGATCTCTTTTCACCACGACAGATCGGTGCAGAGTTCGCATCACCGCAGACACCGCACCAATCCGCCTGTCCATCTCGTGTTCCATCCTTCCATCACTCGTGAACAAGACCCCGAGGTACTTAAACTCCCCCACTTAAGGCATGACCTCATCCCCGACCCGGAGATGGCACTGCACCCTTTCCCGGGCGAGAACCATGGACTCGGACTTGGAGGTGCTGATTCTCATCCCAGCCGCTTCACACTCAGCTGCGAACCGATCCAGTGAGAGTTGAAGGTCACTGCTTGATGAAGCCAACAGGACCACATCATCTGCAAAAGCAGAGACCGAATCCTGCGGCCACCAAACCAAAATCCCTCAACGCCCTGGCTGCGCCTAGAAATTCTGTCCATGAAAGTAGTGAACAGAATCGGTGACAAAAGGCAGCCCTGGCGGACTCCAACCCTCACTGGAAACGGGTCCGACTTATTGCCGGCAATGCGAACCAAATTCTGACACCGGTCATACAGGGAACGAACCGCCTGGATTAGGTGGTCCGATACCCCATATACCGGAGCACTCCCCACAGTATATCCCGAGCAACACAGTCGAATGCCTTCTCCAAGTCCACAAAACACATGTAGACTGGTTGGGCAAACTCCCATGCACCCTCAAGGACTCTGCCGAGAGTATAGAGTTGGTCCACAGTTCCACGGACAGAACGAAAACCACACTGCTCCTCCTGAATCCGAGATTCGATTATCCGGCGGATCCTCCTCTCCAAAACCCCTGAATAGACCTTACCGGGAAGGCTGAGGAGTGTGATCCCACGATAGTTAGAACACACCCTCTGGTCCCCCTTCTTGAAAAGCGGAACCACCACCACGGTCTGCCAGTCCGGGGGCACCGACCCCGACGTCCATGCAATGCTGCAGAGGCCTGTCAACCAAGACACGCCCTCAACATCCAGGGCCTTAAGGAACTCCGGGCGGATCTCATCCACCAAGGCCTTGCCACCAAGGAGCTTTTTGACCACCTCGGTGACCTCAACACCACAGACAGGCGAGCCCGACTCAGAGTCCACGGGCACTGCTTCCATGTTGGAAGGCGTGTCGGTGGGATTGAGGAGGTCTTCAAAGTATTCCCTTCACCGGTCCACAACATCTCGAGTCGAGTTCAGCAGCACACCGTCCCCACCACACACGGTGTTGACTGTGCACTGCTTCCCCCGCCGGAGACGGCGGATGGTGGTCCAGAATCTCTTTGAAGCCATCCGGAAGTCGTTTTCCACGGCCTTCCATGTTACTTCAGCCTAAACCCTTTCGGTCATGAGAGGATTATTATGTACGTATACACGTATTTGATGGTGTGCATTTAGTTTGAAATGACCGAATAAAACTACTACTACTACTACGAACATGCTAACCACTTGACCACCGTGCGGCCTAACATTTTTTTAAATCATTTTTTTAAATTATTCATATGATGAGTGGTTTGTTATTATTACATATAAAATATTATTAAGAAGAAAAATTAAAAAACAACAGGAGCAGCACAAATGGAAAAATCTGCTGTAATTCTACATGAAAAAAACCCAAATATTAAGAGAAAAAAGTTGTAATCTGACAACAATGAAAATGTAACATGTGGAAAAAATGTTTTTTTTTTAAAGGTGAACTTTTTTAAAAAAAGTTTTAATATTATGAGAAGCAAGAAAAAAGTTATTTACACAATTATTAAAATACAGTTATTTACAGTCGCAGGTATGCTGGAGCCTATCCCGGCTGACTTTGGGCGGGCGGCGAGGTACACCCTGGACTGGTCACACATATAGACAAACAAACATTCACACTCACATTCATTCCTATGGACAATTTAGTACCTAACATTGATTATTTAATAATTAATTGTTAATCATTTTTAAATGAGTAAAATAATTTACTAAAATTAATGTATTTATTTTATATGTATTTATAATAAATAGTATTTATAGATGTATTTATTACTTGTATTAGTAATAGTAGTATTGATTATGTAAGAGAAAATGTCCTAATTTTACAAGAACAACATTGTAATATGAGGAGGAAAAAGATTATTGAAAAGATATTGAAATATTAAAGAAAAAAGACGTAATTTTTTTTAAGTAAGGAAAACAGCAAATATTGTGGTCATTTTTGGAAAAGGAGGTTGCGGAAAAAGTTAGAACATTACGACAATAGAAGTCCAAACATTATGTATGATAAGTACGAGAAAAAAGTTGAAATATTTGCACACAAAAAAAGGAGGAAAGATGAAAAAAAAAAACATCTGTTTTGTTGTCGACCAAACAACACACAGAGTTTTGTGCTTTCTTTGTCCACCAACAGAAGGGTGACACAAACTGGGCCGGTTCGGGTCAAACATATCAGAATGGAACCGTTTTTGGTGGTCTGGATTTCTGCTGAGATGCACATACAAACATGGGAGGTAAAAAAACGCAAAACAACAACATGCTATTAGGCCACTTCCAATGTAGTGACTGCCGTGCAAGTACCGAATCACTGGGGATGATTGGCTGCCGATCCGCTATATTTTGAAGATCGCATAGGACCGGCTTCCGCCACAAGATCGGGCCGATCCGGTTGCCGTCACTCCACACTCAAACATGCGGCAAAATGCGCCTCAAAGCTGGTTCCCACTAGACTCCAGCCACCCGGATGAACAGGAAACTGCAACACCGACTATGCAGACATGTCCGCAGGGTCCCCTGGTGACGTTAGTTTCACGTTGGATGCTGGATGTTCGGCTCCGTAGCTACAGCGGTAGATTGCCCTCACTGTGCCCGGACTCCTCTGTCATGGTGCCGGGAGCTCGCACTGGAAGTGGCGCTCTAACTGCTGGTTGTTCCTAGGGACCGTCGATAAATTACTATTGCTTTCATATACAGTGGCACCTCGGCTTACGCAAACCTTATTATACCAAAAATTCATCATACGAATCCGTCCCATTTCACGAATAAATATTCAAAAATCAAACAGCAATCCTCCCAGAATTCATTTCGTGGCTATCTTGTGGTGTCGATACTCCTCCTCAAGCTCAGCGCCCCCAACTCAAAAGGTAAAGGGTCATTGATTGATGAATGTTGTTCATTGATTTTAAAATTTTCTCATTGTTTTTTAACTTTCAGGTCGTCATTAACGTACATATTTCTTTCGGGTGGGTGCAGGATTTACACTTTATAAAACGCCATTTATGGGGTAAGTCTTATATCCAAATACACAAATTCTAAGATACAAACGCAGATTCCGGAACGCCCGGATGTGCGGACTCCAAAAGTAATTCGACGTCAGGATGGCTGTAATTCAGTTCATGCCAACACGGCGCATTCGGCCCTTCGAGCGAGATGTTCCACATCACATGCACGGCCCAAGGACGCTTCCTAGTTTTCCTGTTCTACACACTTGACTACAAATGCTGAACACCGCTGCTCTCTTTAGCTCGCACATTAATGCGAGCCCATTTTTTTATGGCACGGACTTTCATTTCCATTCACAGAGGGTCGTTACAAAAGCCAAACAATATTGTTGGTCCAAAAAAATAATAAAAAATTCAGCAATACTCTGTTTGCATTATTTTCATTGCTTTGAGCTATTTTAATAACCACATTCAATTCCACAAATCCATGTTTGGAACAGATCTTATTATTCAAGATAAAAACAAAAAAAGGATCGGTACCGCATTGGATGGGAAGCCAAAAAATGTGGCTCGGGACATCCCTACTAGTCATTATTGTCTGGCTTTTACTAGGAAGTTGAGGATAATGCAGGTGGACCTTACACACAGCAAAATGAGCATGTGTTGCAGGAATGAGTCATCCCAATACAGCAGTCCACAGGGTATGTATCTGATTAGCATACCCACACTCTCAAACAGGAGCAACCGTAAATATTGCAAAAAAGCAACACTGGCAGTTCCGCCTTGCCAGTGCTTAGCGGGACATTCGGGATCCCGGTACGAGCGATTGTTGGGGTATTTGTCCCGTTCCAGATCATGAAAGAACGACAAGCTTCGGAATGTGTCAAACAAAACGATTGAGGACAAAGCGGTGAGGATGTCGCAAAGGGCTCAGCGGGGCTGTAGGATCCGGCCCTCTGCCGACCCACAGTGCGCTGCCCGTCAAGATTATCAAGTCGCGCCGCGCCCCCTCCCGCTGTGCCATGTCCTGCTCACAAAAGAGACGCGGCAAGGACAGGGGAAGACTCNTGTCCACCAACAGAAGGGTGACACAAACTGGGCCGGTTCGGGTCAAACATATCAGAATGGAACCGTTTTTGGTGGTCTGGATTTCTGCTGAGATGCACATACAAACATGGGAGGTAAAAAAACGCAAAACAACAACATGCTATTAGGCCACTTCCAATGTAGTGACTGCCGTGCAAGTACCGAATCACTGGGGATGATTGGCTGCCGATCCGCTATATTTTGAAGATCGCATAGGACCGGCTTCCGCCACAAGATCGGGCCGATCCGGTTGCCGTCACTCCACACTCAAACATGCGGCAAAATGCGCCTCGAAGCTGGTTCCCACTAGACTGCAGCCACCCGGATGAACAGGAAACTGCAACACCACTATGCAGACATGTCCGCAGGGTCCCCTGGTGACGTTAGTTTCACGTTGGATGCTGGATGTTCGGCTCCGTAGCTACAGCGGTAGATTGCCCTCACTGTGCCCGGACTCCTCTGTCATGGTGCCGGGAGCTCGCACTGGAAGTGGCGCTCTAACCGCTGGTTGTTCCTAGGGACCGTCGATAAATTACTATTGCTTTCATATACAGTGGCACCTCGGCTTACGCAAACCTTATTATACCAAAAATTCATCATACGAATCCGTCCCATTTCACGAATAAATATTCAAAAATCAAACAGCAATCCTCCCAGAATTCATTTCGTGGCTATCTTGTGGTGTCGATACTCCTCCTCAAGCTCAGCGCCCCCAACTCAAAAGGTAAAGGGTCATTGATTGATGAATGTTGTTCATTGATTTTAAAATTTTCTCATTGTTTTTTAACTTTCAGGTCGTCATTAACGTACATATTTCTTTCGGGTGGGTGCAGGATTTACACTTTATAAAACGCCATTTATGGGGTAAGTCTTATATCCAAATACACAAATTCTAAGATACAAACGCAGATTCCGGAACGCCCGGATGTGCGGACTCCAAAAGTAATTCGACGTCAGGATGGCTGTAATTCAGTTCATGCCAACACGGCGCATTCGGCCCTTCGAGCGAGATGTTCCACATCACATGCACGGCCCAAGGACGCTTCCTAGTTTTCCTGTTCTACACACTTGACTACAAATGCTGAACACCGCTGCTCTCTTTAGCTCGCACATTAATGCGAGCCCATTTTTTTATGGCACGGACTTTCATTTCCATTCACAGAGGGTCGTTACAAAAGCCAAACAATATTGTTGGTCCAAAAAAATAATAAAAAATTCAGCAATACTCTGTTTGCATTATTTTCATTGCTTTGAGCTATTTTAATAACCACATTCAATTCCACAAATCCATGTTTGGAACAGATCTTATTATTCAAGATAAAAACAAAAAAAGGATCGGTACCGCATTGGATGGGAAGCCAAAAAATGTGGCTCGGGACATCCCTACTAGTCATTATTGTCTGGCTTTTACTAGGAAGTTGAGGATAATGCAGGTGGACCTTACACACAGCAAAATGAGCATGTGTTGCAGGAATGAGTCATCCCAATACAGCAGTCCACAGGGTATGTATCTGATTAGCATACCCACACTCTCAAACAGGAGCAACCGTAAATATTGCAAAAAAGCAACACTGGCAGTTCCGCCTTGCCAGTGCTTAGCGGGACATTCGGGATCCCGGTACGAGCGATTGTTGGGGTATTTGTCCCGTTCCAGATCATGAAAGAACGACAAGCTTCGGAATGTGTCAAACAAAACGATTGAGGACAAAGCGGTGAGGATGTCGCAAAGGGCTCAGCGGGGCTGTAGGATCCGGCCCTCTGCCGACCCACAGTGCGCTGCCCGTCAAGATTATCAAGTCGCGCCGCGCCCCCTCCCGCTGTGCCATGTCCTGCTCACAAAAGAGACGCGGCAAGGACAGGGGAAGACTCTCCCGGCCACCGCTAATATAACCTTACGAGACCTAAGATCTGCCCGTCGCTCAGCCCTGGCTTCCCGAGCTGCAATGTTTCTATCCAGTGATTCATTATTCACAAGCATCTTCTTTCACTGCGAGGGGCGCCCAAAAAATTAGCAATCAGAAAACATTATTTCAAGAACTCGACACCAGCTTAGGTTTGGGGGGCAATCACTTTTTCCACTCGGGGGCCATGTATAGATTTTCCTTCTCTCTTAATAATAAAAAAAGTTCCGTTTAAAAACTGCATGGTGTGTTGCCATTGACTAGGCAGCATTTAAAGAAGGCTTCAGAGAAAGTACTGCCCACTCATCTTTGCAGAATTGTTGTCATTCAGTCACATTGGAGGTTTTTTTCCAGCATGAAGCGCCTTTCTAAGGTCATGCCGCATCATCTCAATAGGATTCAGGTCAGGACTTTCCGAAGTCTTCATTTTGTTTTTTCTTCAACCAATCAGAGGTGGACTTGCTAGTGTGTTGTGGATCATTGTCCTGCTGCAGAACCTGAGTTGGTTTCAGCTTGAGGTCACTAACAGATGGCCGGACATTCTCCTTCAGAATTCTTGCTTCCATTTATCACAGCAAGTTTTCCAGGTCCTGAAGTGGCAAAGCAGCCCCAGACCATCACACTACCACCACCATCTTTTACCGTTGCTATGATGTTCTTTTTATGCCAGATGTAACGGGACACACATCTTCCAAAAAGTTCAACATCATCAGTATTTTCCCACAGGTCTTGGGGATCATTAAGATGTTTTCTGGGAAAACTGAGACGAGCCTTATTGTTATTTTTCTTTAACGGTGTTTTTTGTCTTGGAACTCTGCCATGAAGGACGTTTTTGTCCATTCTCTTTCTTATGGTGGAGTCGTGAAACGCCGACTTTAACCGAGGCAAGTGAGGTTCTTTGGATGTTGTTGTGGGGTCTTTTGTGACCTCTTGGATGAGTCGGCCACTCCTGGGAAGGTTCACCCATGTTCTGTGTTTTCACCATTTGTGTATAATAGTTCTCACTGTGATTCCCAAAGCTTTAAAAAAGGCTTTAAAACTTTTTCCAGACTCATAGATCTCAATTCCTGTCGGTTAAGTTTTATTTTAACAAGGGGTTGCGATCACTTCTTCAGATAGGGCCTGATTTGGATATTGTCCTTCCTTAATAATAAAAAAGAAAGAAATAAATAAAAATTATCATTAAGTAAGGATGTAAATCTCTTTGTGCTAAATAATTTGATATGGATTTTGACACATGGGTTAGGATTAAAAAATGTAATTTAAAATTTTTTTTGATACTTTGTACAAACAATATGAATCACTTTGAGATGCATATGAATTAGGGCTGTTAACCTATTCAAATATTTAATCATGATTAATCTTTTTGTCCACAATTAACTCGTACTTAATCACAATAAATGCAGATATTCCTTTAAAAACTGCATTTTGGGTTCAGTTGTGTTGTCATTGATCCATCCATCCATCCATTTTCTTCCGCTTATCCGAGGTCGGGTTGCGGGGGCAGCAGCCTAAGCAGGGAAGCCCAGAGGTCCCTCACCCCGGCCACTTCTTACAGCTCTTGCTAAAAAATGTTATGTTTATATTCAGTCGTTCACTTTTGGCCATGAGCTTTGGGTAGTGACAATAAGGACAAAATGGCGGGTAAAAGCGGCCTAAATGGGTTTTCCCTCAGAGATAAGGTGAGAAGCACTATCATCCGGGAAATATTCGGAGCACACACAGACGAGGTGGCTCGGGCCTCTGGTCAGGATGCCTCCTGGACGCCGGTTCGGTGCATGTTGGACGTGTTGGAGAGACAATGTTTCTCAGCTGGCCTGGAAACACCTGGGGATTCGCTGGAGGAGCTGGACAAACTATCCGGGGAGAGGGAAGTCTGGGCTTCCCTGCTTAGGTGACCCGACTTCGGATAAGCGGATGATAATGGACGGATGGACGGCCCTCGATGGAAAACGTTTTTGACACCCCTGGTATATATTGTACATTTATATCATTACTGTTACGTCTGCTTTAAAAGGTACAATTTTGTGAGACCATAAGATAAATCGTAGCTATTTAAAAAGTTAGGTTTCTTCATCGTTAATGCAGTTTACCAACATGGCAATGTGACACGTTACCTCCCGAGCGTCAACAAATGAGCCGACATCTGCGGTGAAGCGGCGATACTGAGAGCGTCAGTAATTCCCAGAGCGTCAATAAAGTGAAGCGTACAGCATGTACTGTGCGGGAAAACAAAATCAGAAATCAGACTGTCTTAATAGCATCTGATTGGCACACTGTCTTGGGACAGTTGGCAAATGGGCGGGCGGCGGAGGAGTTTGGAGGTGCTAAAGTTCAGGAAGGAGCGACGCAGCACCCTGCGTCGTGCCAACAGCTTTACAGTTTCCTGACTAACTCGTTGACCCGTGGCCCCCACCTGTCTTGACCATGCAATATATAGGGCGGCAGCACTTCCCCCTCCTGCGCTTTGCCACGCCAGAAGGCTTTTTGACTCATGCCCATCTGTCCTAATTATACATACGTTGAATAAAAGCAAAACACATCACCGCCCTGTCCCTCTTCAAAATCGAAAATGAATACAGAGCAAATAATGAGATCCACTGATCGGCTGTGCAAAATCTCTTCAAATGCAGCACAGGAATTGCCAGTTTTGATGTCAGCAAATTATTCATTTAACTATGTTTATTATAGTGGATGTTTATTATAGTAGATGTAATCTGCAGAAATGCACTACATCAGGGGGGCCACATAGTGAAAGGATGCAACTTTGCCACTTTGGTGTTTTGTAAACAATACATGTGGTTATGCTAAAATGTCAGGAGGCAGAGCTGGAGGTAGCAGAGATGAAGGTGCTGAGGTTCTCTTTGGGTGTGACCAGGATGGACAGGATCAGGAATGAGCACATCAGAGGGACAGCACATGTTAGAGGTTTTGGAGATAAAGTCAGAGAGGCCAGACTGAGATGGTTTGGACATGTCCGGAGGAGAGATTGTGAATAAATTGGTAGAAGGATGCTGAGTTTTGAACTGCCAGGAGGTTTTAGGATGTAGTTGGTGCGAGAGAAGACAGAGTTAGATGGAGCCAAATGAATTGCTGTGGCGACCCCTGAAGGGACAAGCCGAAAGGAAAAGAAGAAGAAGAAGACAGGTAGTTATGCTAAAAAGTGATATATAGAGTATTTCACAAAATTAACTGCATCTCAGCTTTATGGTATAGCTGAAAAAGCATATTATTAGTAAGAATTTTGAGCTTTGCTCTTTTTTCCATTTTTGCTGGTTTTTTTATGAATTTTTACAAATATTCCAACTTTCTTCTTAAACTGTCTTAACTTTTTTTTCAAAATATAATTACTTTATCCATATGTTATTATTACATTTTCCCCTCACTTAATTTTCCAAAAACTATTTCAACTGTATGCTAACTAAAATGACAGTTGTATACAAGCTTGTTTTCATGAAATTGTGACTTTTTTCTGGTTAAACTTTTTTCGCTTAATATTTGGACTTTATTATCTGAAACTGGCTGCTGTTTTTTTTTATTTTAAATTTTCCAACATTTGAAACCTTGTTTTTGCAATTTTTTTCCTCCCGTGGTTATGATTTACTGCATCTCAGTGGATGCCCCAGCACTACATCATGGAAAATGGGAATTTAATTCATGCAGTGGTTCTTAATTATTTTCTGTCATGCGCCCCTTGGAGGCAGAAAGTTTGGAGCACCTAGAATTTATCTATCTGTACAAACCACTGCATGAGCTGCTGGCACCAGCATGGGTGAAAACACCTCACCACCCCCGGCCCTCTATTTCTTCCCTATTTCTATTCCGTCCCCCTAAAGTTGCAGTACCCGCAGCAACCGTCGGGGGCAGTGTTGGGACTGGAAGCAAACTTTGTGAAGTGAGGCTTTGGCGCCGGCTGTGACAGCCGTTGACGTATTTATGACACGACTTCAGTCAGGCACACGGACAAGCAACAGAACAGATGGGAGGCGAGTCAACCGAATGTGAGTTGGAAGGCAGGCGTTCTTGACTCGTTCAAGGTATTTTAAACCAAATACCACTTTTAAAGAGACGCCAGTAGAGCAGGGGTGTCCAAAGTGCGGCCTGGGGGCCATTTGCGGCGCACAGCACCTTCTAAAAATATAATTTAGCAAGAAAACAGCAAGCATTTAAATATGAGCAGTCATTTTACAAGAATGAGAAAAATTTGGTTATTATTGTGAGGAAATATTTTAGGAGCATAAAGTTGAAAGGTTACAGAAAAAAAGTGTTTGTTTTAGATTAGAATTGTAATTGATGGAAAAGAGAACAAAGTCAAAATATGGAAATAAAGTCCGATTTTTTTTTTTTTTTTTAATGATGTAATTATTTACATCATTAAAAAAAATATATTAAAAAAAATTACAAAAAGAAAGTAATTTTTGCAAAATAAAACAATAGCAGAAATGGTACAAAGAGTTGTAGTTTTGCAAGAATAAAGTCAAAATATTAAGAGAAAAAGTCGTATCCTAATAAGGGAATAAACTGGTGACATTATGAGGGAAAAATTAGTAGTAAATATCAGTAGCATAAAATTGACATATTAAAGGAAAAAGTGGAGGGTTTTGCCAGAATATTATGAAAAATAATTACAAGAAGATGAAATTGTTGGAAAATAAAACAACAGCAGAAAACAAGAGAATAAACCGATATTATGAGTGGAAGAAAATGTCATTCCAGTAGCATAAAGTTGACATATTACAGAAAAATAATTAGGGGGCGGAAAAAGTTATAAAATGACAAGAATGAAGTCAAAATATTAAGAGAAAAATAATTACTAGAAGAAATAAAAAAAACAGCAGAAATGGTACAAAGAGTAACTTCACATGGAAAAAATGTCATTTTAGTAGCATAAAGTTAAACGATTGCACAGAAAAAGTTGGTATTTTTTAAGCTGTAATATCATGAGCAATTAACAAAACAATGTTGGCATTAATGTCAAATTAAGTGGAGGGAAAAAATGATAAAATTACAAGCGACAAAGTTAAAATATTATGGGAGTGAAGCCAGATTAAGCTGAGGAAAAAAATTACAAGGCAAAAAGTGATGTTTTTGGATAGTTTTAAATAAAACAACAGCATAAGTGGCAGAAAGAGTTAAGGTTGTAAAAGGTTGTATTCTAACAAAAGATAAAACTTTAAAATTAAAGCAAAAAGATGGTATTTTAGTATTTATGATGGTATTTATTTTAAGCGGTAATATTATAAAAAATAAAGCAATGTTGTAATTAATGGGAAATTATCTGGCGGAGAAAGTTGCAATTTCACGAAAATAAAGTCAAAATAATGAGAGGAAAAGGTCGTACAATATTATGAGAAAAAGTCTTGTCATTTTTGTAGCGTAACGTTGGAAGATTACAAAAAGTATGTTATTTTTTTAAGTTGTATATATTATGAGAAATAGACATAGTGATGTTGTAACTAACGGAGTATTATGAGTAAAGTCCAAAAAACGTGAGAAAAATAGTCACAAGAAGAAAGGTGTTGGAAAATGTCAAATAAAACAACAGCAAAAATGCCGCAAAGAGTTGTCGTTTCATGAGAATAAAGTCAAAACATTAAAAAACAAAAAGTTGGTGGTGATATTGTCATTTCAAATATGTTTTCTATTTTCTTTTTAAACGTTGTAATATCATGAGAAACAAACCAAACCAAATAAAGTTGTAATTTTGAGCAAATCCAGTTGGAGAAAAATTGAGAGAAATGTACGATTACGACAAGACAAGAAAAAAAAAGCTAAAAAGTCTCCCTACGTGTGGGACGATAATAAATGCATGAATTATTCACACAACAAATGACTTCATCGAGCCGTGACCTTCGACTCTGATTGGATCAACAGGATGGGACTCGGCGCCTCCGAGTCCGGGTCCATGGTTCTGAAGCGCCATCTCCGGGTCGGGGATGGGATCCTGCGCCAAGCGGAGGAGTTTAAGTACGAGATCGACAGATGTGTCCGAGGAGAGGGAAGATGGGCTTTCGCTATTTAGGCTGCCGCCCCCGCGACCCGAACCCGGATAGGCGGTAGAAGATGGACGGATGGACAATCAATGAAAATGAATTTGATCATTTTGCCAGTCTCGACATATTCCCAATGGTTTTCCTCGTCTCTTTCCACAGAACAACAGCATGAACAGAGTGAGCCCTTTTGTCTGTCATACACTCTCTTTGTCTCGGCGGGTGGTAGGCGGGGCCTCTAGCATACACACACAGTGCACCAGAATGTAACATAGTAGAACTTAAATTAGCTATAACTTCATTGTATTTTTTCATTGTACTTTTCTTTAAAGTAATGTTAAAATCTCCTTACAAAGAAAGTAGAAATATTTGGAAAGTTTTTTGTTTGTTTTTTTTTAAATGGGGAAAATTGCCTTTTTTCTTGAAATATATAAAAATTATTAGCATATCTACATGTGTTGCTTTTAAAGTCTCAATTTTATGAGACATAAACAAAACAACAAATAAATAACAACAACTCCTTTTAGGCTGCGGAAACGTTTTGGACGTCACAAATTAAAGAAAACTGAAATATTTTGGGGAAAAAAACACTGTAAATAACAAAAACAAAACCAGGTTGGGGAAAATGTTATATTACAGGACTTATGTCATAATATTATGACAAGACATTTTGGGGATAAAGTTATAATATTATGGGGCATAACGTACGAGAAGACAATTCACAAGCAGAAAATTGAACTATTTGGTAAATAAATTTAAAAAAACTGTGGAAATGAAAAAAAAAACTGCTGTGATTTTACAAAAAATAAAGCAAAAATGAACAGAAAAAAGTTATATTCTAACAAATATTATGAGGAAAAATGCTGTTTAGTCGCATGAGGATGAAATATTACAGAAAAAATGTTTCCTTTTTTAAAGTCATAATATTGTGAGACATGAGCAAAACAAAAAAAGGTTGTAATTTTTGAAAAACCAGGTCAGGGTCAATGCTATAACATTACAGGAATTATGTCATAACATTATGACAAGAAATTTTTAGGATAAAGTTATAATATTATGGGGCATAACGTACGAGAAGACAATTCACAAGCAGAAAATTGAACTATTTGGTAAATAAATAAGAACACAGCGGAAGTGATAAGAATAGCTGTAATTTTACAAAAATTAAAGCAAAAATATTAACAGAAAAAAGTTGTATTCTAATAAATATTATGAGGAAAAATATTGCTTAGTAGCATGAAGACGAAATAATAAAGAAAACATTTGTTGTTTTTTGAAAGTCATAATATTACGAGAAACGAGCAAAACAAAATAAGGTTATATTGTTTGGAAAATTAGGTAGGGGAAAAATGTTATAACATTATGGGAATATAAACATAATATTATGACAATAAATTTTAAGGATAAAGTAATATTAGTATGGGGAATAAAGTACGAGAAGAACATTCTCTAGAAATAAGTTTAAAAAAATATAAATATAAATAACAGGTCTAAATTTTACACAAAAAAAGACAAAATATTGCCATAAAGTCAAATTCTAATGAATATTATCAGGAAAAATAATGTTTAGTAGCATGAATACTAAATATTAAAGAAAACATTTGTTACATTTTGAAATTAACAAATATGGTTGTGTTGGAAAATTAGGTAGGGGGAAAATGTCATAACATTATTGGAATAACGTCATCATATTGCGACAGGAAATTTCCAGGATAAAGTATTATGGGGAATAAGGTATGAGAAGAACGTTTACAAAAATGATTTAAGAAGAAAGTTGAAATATTTTAGTTTTTAAATAGTTTTTTTAATCCAGTAAAAATGAGGAAAAAGACTGAAGTACAAATACTTGTAATAAAATGAAGGTTTTTCCTATATATGTATATACTTTTTTGTTTTGTTTTGACAAAATATCCAAGTGGCAAAGTTGCATCCTTTCATTTTTCACCATGTGTCGTTGGAAAAAGTTTGGACGCCCCTGGCGTAAGGTCTTTCATCACTTAGTCTTCATTCTTTTGACTCCCCGCTCATTTAAGGCTGCATTTCGCCACTAGAAGGGATAAGAAAGAAGCTCACCTGGCCTGGTTTCACGTCCAAGTAATGAAGCACCTCTTTCAGCATGACAGGCACATGAGGAGGCTTGTCGATGGGAACGGAAAACACTTCATCCGAGTCGGACAAACCGCCACCGGGACCAGAAAAGACACACAGGGCCGTCTGACGGTGGAAGTTTGAATGCCATAATTTCCACAATGCCCGCGCAGCCAGAGTTGGTTTCTGGAGCAGTCGGCTGGAGCGAGCTGGGATACGGAAAACCATCGTGCTTAATTTGACCTGTGGAGAAGGAAAGAGTATTGCGCTTAATTGGTATGTTTGTATCATTAAAAAATCTGTTCACGATCCTCTAAATAACATTATTAGAGCCCTCTAGACATTAAATAACACCCCTACAGGCACGTCCACGTTCCTCTTACTCAATATAGAGGATATATTTAGAGAAAATAAGCCATTTAAGACCGTTCACCTTGTAGAGGAGCAGGAGCATTATTTCAACTTTTTATCTCATAGTTTCAACCTTTTATCTCATCAGTTTGTTGTTAATATATAAAATATATTAATTATTACTTTATTGCAAAATCACGACCTTTAATCACATAGTTATGACTTTTAATTTCATAATTATAATTTTTTTCCTATTATTTTTACTTTTTATATCATAATCATGACTATTTATCTCATAATTTAGACCTTGTATGTCATATTTATCAATTTATCTCATAATTTTGATTTTCTTTTAAATCTTATTAGTGTGACTTTTTATCTTATTATTTCAATTAACCTCATAATATCGACCTTGAAATTATGATCTTCTTATATCACAATTAGTATTTTTTTATCTCACGATTTTGCTTTTTATATCATAATTATGGCTTTATCTTTTAATTATGACTTTTTAGCTTTCTACCTTTTATCACATATTTATGAAGTGATCTCATAACTTCATTTTTTTAATCTCATTCCCTTTTATCTCATAACGCCAACCTTAGTCCTTAGTTATTATGACCTTCTTTTCTTATTATTATGACTTTTTACCTCATAATTTTTTACCTTTTAATAATTTAATAATTTAATTTTACCTTTTAATAATTTAATAATTTGTTTTTATAACCTTTTTATAATTTACTAATAATTTGACAATTTAAACTTTTTATACCACAATTATGACTTGATCTCATAATGTAAGGTTTTAATAGTAATTACTTTTTATCTCACAATTTGATTTTATCTCAAAATTTCAACTTTTGTCATAATTATAACTTTATTATTTCATAATTATGGCTTTTACCACCTAATTTCGACCTTTTGTCTCATATTTATAACTTTATCTCACAATTCTGATTTTGTCATCTCAGAATTTCAATTTCTCAGAATTTCGACCTTAGTCATGTTATGACCTTTGAAAAACCATCATAATTAGGACTTTATTTCATAATTATGAGTTTTTAATCTCATAATTTCAATTTTTTTATATCATAATTATGACTTTTTATGTCATAATGTCAACTTTTTATATCATAATTGTGACTTTTTATCTCAGAGATTCCACCTTTTCTCTCATATTATGACCTGATCTCATCATTTTTGATCTCATAACTTTGACCTTTGGCCTTTTTTCGTCCCAATTTCAGTTTGTTATCCCATAATTTCAACCTTAGTCATAATTATGACCTTTTTTTGCATAATTTAGACTTTTTACCTCATATAATTACAATCTTTTATCACATAATTTCGACTTTTCATCTCATCGTTATGTCCTACCACTGGAATAGTTCAGTCGCGGAAATTGGCACACATTGACCTGCCAGCAGTTTCCAGTTGTGTTTTTTTAAATTACATATAGCAGAGCTATTACATTTCGTTCCCTTGTTGCACCAAAGCGTGACCTTAACACACAAGGTATGTGCCCGGCATGATTATGGCATACTCCCCTTACTCCCCCAGTAATAAGAACAGCGCTTACTAATATTTACTTGATAAGATGACACGTGCTCGCTTTGACCTTTTGGCTGGGGTTGGAATTTCTAGCTTGGGGGCCAGCCCAGCTTTTACAGTGAAGGCAGAGCGCATCTGCAGGGCGTGCGGTCAGTGCCAAGTCACCAAGCAGAGCTGGGCTGGCAAATTCCAGATGCAATCATTTACCGCCAGGAGTGGCCAAAAGGCCCAATGCGCGGCCGCAATGAGCTCCCTCTCACATCTTGCAGCAGCTCATCAGTCACTTGGGGCGTTTTGCAGGACACGACGCTGCCCACGTCAGGCACGCCGGCGAGTCACGTGGCGAAAGTTGTTCAGGCGTTTCCTGGCAACAGGAGGAACCGGAAATCGGAGCGTTCGCGGTGCAGGACTGCAATTAAACCGATACGTGTAGAGCAGCCGCGGGGAAATGGTGCGCACGACGTTTCCAATGACAAGTATTCTTAGAGTCACGCGCGGCAATCGATACGTGTGATTTTGGCGTCGCGTGGGTAGCTTCCGCTACCCCTACGGTAGCCGAGGAGTTCCCCATGTAGCTCCAACCTAGCATGCTACCGCTCGGGTTTGGCCCTTCACGTTTGGTTGCAGCGCGCTGGGCGGCGCAGCAGTGAATGGGCTCGTGGGTTTAGACTAACACGCGGGAAAAAGTCATGTATTAAAGGCAACGAAGCGGTCGTTCGGCGTGGCCACACGCTCAAGAGGTCAGGCTTACCGTCCGACGCTGTATCGTTAACCCCGCCCACCAAGACGTCACGTGGTGTGGACATCACCTAAGCCCGCCCAATGAGCGGCCAGAGAGGAAGAAGGCTTGTTTTTGAAAACTATTGGCGGTGCCCTCTTCAACGTCAGCGTCCCCCACAAGGCGTAGTTTGCTTTTCTTTGTCGGGTAATTCGAGTCCCGGGATTCTCGGTAGGAAACCGCGCAGTGGGCGAGGAAATGAAAAGTGTGCCCGCGTAGGTGAAAGGTAAGTCGTTGAAGGCCAGCGTGGGCAATTTGTCGTTAGCATAATCTCGGCTAACTGGGCTAGCTTCCCCGTGCCCGTTCAAAGATCGTCTTTTCTGTGATGATGAGTTAAAGCACCATCAGATGTTTCTATATGGGATATTTTATTTGCTGTACCACTACTTGATAGCTCGGAACGCTACTTCGTTGGTACTGCAAGTTTATTCGTCCAGTTTCTGGTTTTGTACGGTGTCACTGACTGGCCAGAAAAGCGCCTACAAATAAAATGAATTACTGTTATGATTACATTTGGAGCATTTCAGTCGACATTAAGTGATATCGGTTAGTTGGACTGTGTCTTCTTAAAATATTACCCTATGCTGTTCTCGAACGATAACGTCCCCTTCTCCTTCCAGATTTCCATGTAGCAGCGAACAGAATCCATGACCCATGTAGCACATATTAACATCAGGGTTGTCGCGTTCCACGTTTTTTGGCTTCCGATAATAAACTTTTTTAAAAACTAATTTAAATTGTTTACAAAGTATGCATTTTTTGGACAAACTCTCTCAAATGCAATAGAAATTTATTAGAGCGGTACTTCCCGTGCGAGCTCCCGGCACCATGGCTGAAGAGTCCGGGCACAGTGAGGAGAACTTAATGAAAGACCTTAACTTAATGAACTTAATGAAGAGCTTAATGGCTAGCGTCCGACGTAAAATCCATTTCAGCATGGTACCCCGCCGACATGTCTGCACGGTGGTGTTCTTCATCCGGGTGTCGGAGTGGAACCAGCTTTGAGGCGCATTTACCCATCGGCCCGATCTCGTGTCCTTCAGCCGATCTTATCAGATCCTCAAAATACAGTGTATCCGCGGCACATCCCGATCCTGAAGATCGGACCGTGACATCCGCAATTAGCGTTCAATCATCTTTAGCCGTAATGGTGGTTGCAACAGTAGAGCGGCTTAGACCGAACCGTGGCCAGTATTGGCGATTCCATGCTGATGGCTTTCCTCCTTTTTTTTTTGGCAAACATAAAGTCAACATAAAGTCATTTTATTCCTTCTCAGTTTTCGTGCTATAAGTAGGTCTTGATCGGGTCACGTTTTATTTATTTATTTTTGCGGGAGCGCATAAACCCAAATGCTCATCAAAATGCAACCCCTGCTGATCTCAGTCCTTTTCTACACCCAGCCTCTTGAACATCTGACAAATGTCACCATTTTCTGCCGTGGTTTGCCTTTGTTTTCACAGTAACGCTTCAGCACGGGCAAAGGAAACGCGATGGCGAGTAACGTGTGCAGCCACGTCAAGGTGGTCGTGCGAGTGAGGCCGCCCAACAACAGCGAGAGGTGCGAAAAATTTCGGAACGTGGTCCAAGTCGTCGATAACCGCATGATCATATTTGACCCAAAAGAAGAGGACGTGTCATGTTTTGGGTCACAACGAGTTCGGAACAGGAACATCAACAAGAGGGCGAACAAAGACCTGAAGTTTGTTTTTGATCACGTCTTTGGCGAGAACTCTACTCAGGATGACGTGTTTGAGAATACCACCAAAGGAGTGCTGGATGGTGTCATGAATGGATTCAACTGCACGGGTAACAATTCCATGAATACACACTTTAAAGCAGGTGCTGTGGTTAGCATCGTGAACTCTTTTCTTCCCATTACTAGAAATAATCTAATTCATGTAAATCCAAATCATCTACAAATACGTTTTTCATGCAGAAAACAATAAGTGAACATTCAAGACACGACATGGCAGTGGGACACCACCTTCCTGTTTTGCCATGAGTTATTTCTTGAATTCAGTAATGTTTCCCACCCTCAATAACCCAACACGATGCCAAAGAAAGTTTCAAGTGCTAGCATTTTGATAAGGAAGCTGATAAAAACTATTGAACTGAGTTGAGTTCACGTTGTCTCTTTGGGGAACCCGCACATCAAGAATTAAAACGGTAGGGGGGAAAAAAGTTGTGTCCAGACGGGAACGGATCACCGGGGGAAAACGATGTAATTCTATGGAAGAAGAAAAAAGGGAAGCGCATGCATCTGCTGCCTTCCGGTTTCCAAGGCTCATCTAGAGTGGAATTACTTCTCCAATTCATTTTGGAGGGTAAGACCTCAACATATCAGGAGAATGTCCACTGTTTGTGGAAATACTCCACTGTTATGTTGGCCTGTCAAAATTATTGTCAAGATTCGATATTATTGACAATATTTTTGGAGACCATTTTTTGATTGCATCAGGCCCTATCAAATCCACTTTGTTTGTTCCCAAATTCCGTTTTTTAGCATTTTACACTTATTTTTGTGTTAGTGAATAAAAGGTCACTTAATTAATTTTCTATATCCTCATTAGGGTCACGCGCATGCCCAGCTGACTTGGGGCGGGAGGCGGGGTACACCCCTGGTCGCCAGTCAATCGCAGGGCAGACAAACAAACATTCACTCAGACAATTTAGAGTCGCCAATTAAGCTAACATGCATGTTCCACACAGAGATGCCCAACGGAGATTTGAACCCTGAACCTCCTGACTGTGAGGCCAACGTGCTACCCACTCATCCACCGTGCGGCATGTATTAATGCAATACACCAATTTTGGCCGGTATTTGAGAAATGCATGTAGCTGGGCTAACTTGTCTAATGGGATGCTCGCATTGGTAGCAAATCTTCAGCAAACGATGGAGGGCAGTTCTTACTGTCTACCAAACATTTCTAACATTCCACCAAAAGTTGTTACTGAATGGTTGCATTTTTTTTTTGGCAATGTAGCCAGCGACACTGTCTGTGTGTGTGCACCATTTCGTTTGCTTTTACTTTTTTTTTACTTTGCCAACCTAACGGCTCAGTCAGCGATGACTGTCAGGACGAAGCTCCGCCGCACCCGTCGTGTTCCCCGTCCACCTCGTCACCACTTTCAAACATCGGCGTCGGTGTGCGCACCTTGTTTATTCTGTTTAAAACCGAAATATTCCATAAACCATCGCTTTTGTGCCATCGTTCATGTTAGCCTATGCTTGCTGGGACAACAAGCTTGACTGGCTGAGATGATCAAATGCTTTGCTGTTTTTGACCTGAGAAAGCTTCCGTTACATTGTTATAACGCTGTAATACTCTGCATGATTGTCTTAACTACACTTTTCCCCCCCTCATTGTTTCAGTTTTTGCTTACGGTGCAACTGGAGCAGGTAAGACACATACCATGCTCGGTACACAAACGCAACCAGGGGTGATGTACCGCACAATGAAGGAGCTTTTCAAGCGCATGGATGACGCCAGAGAGGAGAAGGAGTTTGCTGTTGCCGTCTCATATCTTGAGGTGAACATTTGAATCTTTTTTTTTAATTTATTTTTTAATCCTTTGTTTTTTGATTTTCTTTGTAGAATATATACAGTGGGAGTAATTACTGCTTATGGCATGATGCATCGGAATTAATTTCTCATCATCTTTGCATTTTTGGAAATGCCATAATGAGTGGGCAAGTAATCAGCGATTCCCACAGGACTGCAATCTAATTGTGGGGCCGCGAGGGGACTAGATCATCAGCCGCTAACTCGTTTGCACAATCGGCCCGGGCACATGCTTATGTAATTTTTACATTATACATATATATTTATGTATACATGTAATTGTGTTACTACTATTACCATTTAGCTTTTCTCATTAGATTATGCATTTTTGGTCTATATTTGAAATTTTATAATGTGCCACGGGACCATGAAAAACAAGCCGCGGTCTGAAAATGGCACCGGGTCACACTTTGGGCACCCCTGGTTCACCTATGTCACCAGGCAGAAAGACGAAGTGTACTATACGACGGAGAGTCTCTGTACATGAAATAACACCCCTATAGTCACATTTATACTCCTATTACCCAATATAGTAGACATAATAACAGAAAATAAGCAGTTTAGGACATAAATAAGACCCATGCTCGTGTGCGTTGCTGTAAATGTGTTCCCGTGACCCGGTTTGGTGCTTGTGTGTCTCACCAAAGATTATAGTGACCAGTGTAGAATACTGAATGTCTTATATTTGTATCTGCGTTCATCTAGCCATTTTTTAAAACACTTTCAATAATTTCACTTTAGCAACTGAATCCACCTTTGTGTCCGGTCTTTGGGAAATGGTTCTCATCTAATGCAGGGGGTGCGGCACATAATATACTTTTTAAAAACAGCACAAATGGGAAACCTCGCTAGTAATTTTACAAGAATAAAGTCAAAACAAGAAATATAATAGGAGTTATTAATACAAGAAGAAAGTTTGTTGAAATGGTTAAAAAAAAAAACAGCAGACGTAGAGAAAACGCTATAATGCTATAATTTAACAGGAACAAAGTCAAAATATTAAAAGATTTTTTTTTTTACAAGAATAATCCTATTACAATTTTTATGAGGGCAAAATAATATATGCAATATAATATATATAATATATACAAATATTAAAGAAAACGTATTGTAATATTATAATAGTCGTAGTATTATGAGAAAAATTTGGTTGGCAGAAAGTTACATTATGGAGAAAAATAGTCAGAATGCGATAAAATATAAGAAGAAAGTTGAAGTACTTGTAAATAATTTTAAAAAAACAGCAAAAAATTGGGGAATTAAGGATGATAATAATAATAATAACAAGTCTATTCATGAATGCCACGAAGCTGAGGTGCAGTTTTTTTCATGAAATATAAATAACTTCTTAACATGCTTTGCAAAATATCAAGATAGCTCTTGGTGTACATACTTTCATCTAATGCAGTGTCTGGATTGGTTTTGTTGTTTCAATTGCAGGTTTACAACGAACAAATCAGAGACCTTCTGGCAAATGCAGGTCCTCTTGCGGTGAGAGAGGACAGTGTTAAAGGAGTGGTGGTTCAGGGCCTCACGCTGCACCAGGTTAGTCAACCGTACAGCTTCTATAACCAGCAATTGAATCTGTAAACCGGAAAAAGAGTCTGTGTATAAACTAGACACGCTTTGTAGCTTATATCTTTTTTTTCCCCCATCTGCATAGCCAAAATCTGCAGAGCAGATCCTTGAGGCTTTGGATGCAGGCAATCAAAACAGGACACAACACCCCACCGATATGAACGCCACCTCTTCCCGGTCCCATGCTGTGTTCCAGGTACTTCAGTTCAGCCCCATTTGAGCAGTCCCAAGGGTAGTTTTCAATATTGTATCTTAAAAGGAGGACTACAGTCTAATGATATCGTCAATGCACGTGCAACCGTCTCTAGATGACCTCGTAATGAGCGTCACGCTTCTCTCCAGATATATTTGCGACAGCAGGACAAAACCGCCAGCCTCAATCCCAATGTGTGCGTCGCCAAAATGAGCCTCATTGATCTGGCAGGCTCAGAGAGAGCCAGCGCTACCAACGCCAAAGGGCAACGCTTGCGAGAAGGCGCCAACATCAACCGTTCACTCCTCGCCCTCGGGAACGTCATCAATGCTCTCGCTGACCCCAAGGTGAGTCAAGTCCTCCCCGTGTCATTGTACATCCAGAATCACGCCTTGGTTTTAGTAGGATTTGGCTTTTGATGACACTGTAGAGTTGGGACACTACAGACAGATTCCGGTCAAGGAGTCCTTTGCTCATCTTTATTATGTTTAGTTATAGGACACACACAGAACGATGAACAACTGAGTTTCTGTCCCCTTTTCGTCATCGCAGTAAGCACCGTGGGTGTTGAGGCTATAAATGGATGAGGAACGCGGCGTCACAGTAGTTGGGATGTCACAAGCCCATATTGATCAGATATCAGGCAGATATCAGCAACAAAAAAAAGAGCAAAGTGCATCGGATTATATCGGCTTGCATGTTAAATCTCCCATAATGGCACTCCAATACAAGCGGTCGATTTGGATTGAGTCTGCTGGTCACAGCAACAGTGTGTGCTAGCGTATTTAGCAAGGAGAAGGAGTGATGTCTGCCGTGTGCGTTTTTTTTAATTTATTTATTTTTTTAGCAGTGTCCCGATACAACCTTTTCACTTACGATATGATTCTGAGTTTGCGGCATTGTGTATAGGCCTGTACCGATCCAATATCTGCACAGATGATACATACTTTTGTTACTGAAATGCTAAAAAAGAGAATAATAGTGAGTAACAGCAGGTGTGACGAAAACGGACTCGTTTACCTTTTGATGCATGTGCTGTATTGTTTTATCCAAAATAGGCGACATTACACTGACAGGAGCTGGCTCTTTGCCAATGTTTCAGGAAGCCGTGGTGTTGCGAAAAACCTTCTTCAAATGCGCTATGAGGTCGGCGGTGTTAAACTTCCCCGGTTCTGTGCCGTCATGGGAAACTTGTGCGTGGCGGGTTTTGCACTCAGCCGCAACGTCTTTTTCGATAACACAGCCGCTATCGCTCCTACTCCTTGCTAAATACGCCGACACACGCTGTTGTGATCATGTGGGTTCTGCATGGTCCATAGAAGGGCTTGTGCCGGGTCTGGAATGGACTGCTTGTATCGGAGTGGCTGCATCAGAGATTTTAGATGCAGGCCGATATAATCCCTTTTTTGTTGTTTGTTTTTTTATATCGGGGCGATGTCACTATCGAATCGTGACACCCCTGTGGTGGCTCGCCAGAAATAAATGAATGTACTGTGTGGGGAAATACTGGTATTTCTTCAAATCTGTATACATTTAAGAGCTTAAATATTGTGTAAGCACGGGGAAAACTCATCTATTCCTGACAATTCTATCTATAGGGAGGGTGGGGGAGTCCACATTCTCCTCATCGTTTTTCATTTTCATCATGTTTTCACCCGCCTTTGTTGTCTGTCTGTCTGTCGGAAGGATTACGCAAAAACAACTTGACCCTGGAAAAAATTGAATTTTGTGGAAAGCTGCTTTGACCCGAGCATGAACCCGTTACATGTCAGTGTACATATGGAGCAAAGGGAAGACCAGGACTTCACGTTGTTCCGGATTTCCTGGGAGAGTGACATGCTCTGATATCCAAAGTATTCATACACTCAACAACATATTTACTGTTGTGCAGTGTTGTGTAATATTTCCTATTTCCCATTGCATGTTGCTAAGCAAGGTTGTAAACCAGTTTGAAACCACCACATGCCACATCTCCAGTCATTCCAGTGATGAGATAAGTTGTGCCTAATACCTCCTTTCTAGTGGGTATGCATTGTTCAGTGTACATATCATTTTAATTGCTTTAAAAAAGTCGGTAGACTTGTTTTTCCCCACAAATGTGAGTTTTCCAAATGATGAGGTTTGGGAGCAGTGTTTTATCTGTTCACCCGGAAATCCCCTCCACAAATCCCTACTGGTTTCGTATCCCGTCCCCTTAGTTCCAGGTGCTGAAGTGGTTATACAGAGTTAGCAGTGCTAACTCGCGCCTTACTTTGCTTCGCTGTGTGGGCAATGAATCATTTCTGTAAGGGTGTATTGATTTTTTTTTTCCCAGATAAGCATATGCAGCAGCAGGGAAGTAACTTCAAGTCAGATGTGCGTGTACAAATCTGTACAGTAACTGTACGTAACGCAGTGTACAGTCTGACATCTAGTTTACCTTATTTATTATGTGAACTTATGACCAACGTCAAACAACGTCAAATTAAAAGCAAGAAATGAATACAGAACCACCATCCACCAATACGGGCCTGGAGTTTGGTTTTCAGAGAGGTTGGATTTAAAACTGTGGGATTTCAAACTATATTATTTTTGAATACAATAATGGCCCATATGTGGTTGTGTATCGACTCGTTTGCCACAAATAGATTTACATTCCCACCTATTATAGATACAAACTTTTTATCTGCGATGAAATGTCATTAATTGTGAGCTAACTATAGACAAAATGTGATTAATCTCAATTAACTGTTTTAATCGATTTATAGCCCTAGTTAAAACCCATATTTAGAACGCTCTACCTACAAAAATATTTAGTTTTTTATTATTGAATTCTACTGATTGTACAGCAAAAAAAATAATAAAAGACAAGTCATATTTTGTATTTTGTGACTGTGATTAATGACTGCATGCGAATAACGAATGAAATGAGTAAATGAAAGTTCCACATCACTTTGAATATTTGTTTGCTTTTAACTTTATTTGGAACTTCACCAGCCCGGCTCATTAACTGTCTTACTGTGTCTCCTTTAAACTGGGGAACCGGCACTGCAACCAGTGCTAAAGGTTCCCCCGCTTTTACATTACAGTCCTGTAGGGCAGTGTTTTTCCGACCACTGTGCAGTGGGAAATCATCCACTTTCATCTAATTGGTGTATAAATATTTTTGGAAAATGAGTCCGCCAATAATGTGCCATTGCTGAGTGTGTGTGCTGTCCAATGATCGGCAGAGTAATCATGCATCAGGTGGCAACACTTTGTATTGACTGATATTGTTTCTATAGGCTACAGGGATCAATGTTTACATTTCTTGCTGCTGGTGTGCCTTGGGATTTTATGAATGAAAAAGGTGTGCCATGGCTCAAAAAACGTTGAAAAACATTGCTATAGGGTACGACGTGTAGTGTTTCTCTTTGTCTGTATCAAACCATTGATACTTTTTGTGTGGCCTTATCAATAATAAGAAGGGGGGGGGAGAGAGTACGAAAATGAAGGATCTACTGTGTTGTGATATTCTGCGATATTCAGGTATGAGTCGGTCATTCACAAAACTGTGTCTAGACTTGCGGCCTGATTTCTCGAAATGTTCATGCGCCCTATTCAAATACGGTGATCTAAACATCCCAGACTATTTCAACTTTCCGAGTCATGCTGGCTTTTCTTCCACTTGCTTCAGAGCAAGAAGGCTCATATACCGTACCGGGACAGCAAACTCACTCGGATACTTAAGGACTCTTTGGGGGGCAACTGCAGGACCGTCATGATTGCCAACGTCAGCCCGTCGTCCAAGTCGTACGACGACACTCACAACACGCTGAAATATGCCAACCGGGCCAAGGAGATCAAATCTGCGGTATGTATCAAAGCGCCGAGTAACGGAACGTCATGTGTTTCTGTGGTGCATGGATTGCAAATGTTGATCGAGTCTTGGTTTGTGTTTTTTCCACCTGCTTACCTGTTAGCTGAAGAGCAACGTCGTGAGTCTGGACAGTCACATTGGCCAGTATGCAGTCATTTGTGAGAAGCAACGGCAAGAGGTAAAAAAACACAGTCACTGCTAGGAACGGTTTCAAAACCTCTAAGATTGTCCGTCACAGTGCTCCTGCGGTCCCGGGCATGGCCTTTTAAACCCTGGCCGCTGATAGCACCGGCGTTAGCTGCTTGGTTGGCATTGAGCTGCCTCAGTTGCTAACAACAATCCCATGACCCGGAAATGGAAATTAGTTGAGAAGTGAAATCTGCACCTTCACCATTTTGAACTAACGTGTCACTACAAAATGAAAAGGAAACGCACATGGAAACAGTCTGCTGGGATAGGCTCCAGCATCCCCCCGCCGTGCTAGTGAGGATTAAGCAGCACAGAATGAATGAATATTTATGGTGATTAGTCACATTTTATGTATTCCATGTCCTTTTTATTTTAACTACATATTTTCATCATGTTACAGTCTATGGTTCAAATGACTACTTTTTCCCTCTTTTCAATAGAGATATTTAAAAAAAAAAAACAACAACTTATGATACCCTGTGATATTTTTGGCCAGGGTTATCATATCACACCATCAGAATCTGATACCGGCCCATGCCAAGTCACTGACAGTACACAGAATTTTCGTGCCTAGTCATCGAAAATACTATTTTATTAATGTTCATGTCTGACCTTTTTTGTTGATAGATTGTCCAATTGAAACAGAAACTAAAAGAATACGAGGAGAAGAATGTGGCTTTTGTTGCCAACACAACGTCTTCCCAAAAACAAGAAGACTTCAAAAGGTGAGTACCCTTTTTTTTGCATACTATTTCTGTGTCCATATGTTTTTGTTAGGGTTTGTTATGTGGAATCAATTCGGCACAGAATAGAACCTGGGTTTTTTCTCTCTCCTTGGAAGCATCGACTTACAGTATGTGTACTGTCATCTCTTCCTTATGGCGCTTCATTTGTTCCAGGCCCGACCTCGGCAAGTGAATTTCTGGATTCAGTAGGATTCAGTGTTAATGAACTCAATATTTTCGTACTTAAGAGCATAGAAAACCTGTTCATGACATTCTAGATATGATTTTTAGACACGAAATTACACCTATATGGACACCTTTACACTCATATCACCCAACATAGTATACATAATCAGACATAATAAGCCGTAAAGACATAATTGAATAAAAAGATATAAATATATATGTACGTGTGTATATATATGTATGTCTGTGGATATCATATCCAGTAGTGTATGCACGTGTGTGTGTGTGTGTGTGTGTGTGTGTATACGTGGATAAGTATGTTAATATGTATGTGTGTGTGTGTATATATATATATATATTATATATATATATTATATTATATTCATATATATATATATATATATACATACATACTGTGTGTGAATGTGTATATATGTATATGCATATGTATACTGTATGTGTGTGTGTGTGTATGTATCTGTATGTATATATGTATACTGTATATGTGTGTGTGAATGTATCTGTATGTATATATGTATACTGTATATGTGTGTGTATGTATATATGTATACTGTATATGTGTGTGTATGTATATGTGGGTGGGTTTTGGCCCCTCGGACACGTGTCATTGAGGTTCACTGTTGTATGCTGTTGCATTCATTTGTTTTGTTACATTTGAGGAAAAGTGCGTAAGTAAAGCACAAGCAATGATTGGTATGAAATCAGATTCACAAAACCCTTTCCAGTCATTCTTAAGACCCCCACAAAGGCATCTGTCTATTTGGGCTGGGGGGTGGGGGTGGGGGGGGGCACAGAAAAGCTGAATGAGTCTCACTCCCACACATTTCATTCACTGGCATCAGAATTCACAACTCGCACAGTGAGAGGCTCAGAATAGAGCATGCACGCTTCTCACGCTATTAAAAATTTAGCAGTCTAGCGAGGCCACAACATCTCCGACGTCACCAGTTTCACTGAAGAGTGCAGTCACATTTCAGCGACTGCTCTCCAGTATTTTTACTTGCGTATCCTTTTCCTCTGTCCTGCATTGGGTGCATCACATTGATCACTTGATTTTAATACCGTAAATAATGGCTTTGGTGTAAGGTTACCCTTCCATTTTGAGTTTCATTTAAATGCTGGGATAGGCTCCAGCATCCCCGCGACCCTAATGAGGATTAGCGGTATAGAAAATGAATGAATGAATGCTTGAGTCTTAATCTTCCCCTTGTCTGTCAAATGTGCTTACTCAGACCTTTGAAAGTCAAAGCCTGTGGGGTTTTTTTCCCCTCTCCCTCTCTTTAGGGTGTCGGAATCCCTGCAGCAAATTTTCTCCAACCGTGCCCAAATCAGGAGAGAACAGCTGGATCTGGAGAGACAACTGAAGGAGAATGAGCTGCGCCAGCGCTACAGCGAGGAGGACAACCTGCAGGTCCAATATATTTCTGCAAAGGAAAAGACTGACAAGGTAGCGGATGCTTGCACTGCTTTCCAGATCTTCCCTGCTGAATCATCATTTTTACTCCACTCTTCTCTGTAGTTGTCTGGGCCGGTAATTTACACCACAACAGGACCGGGTCCTGCTCCCCAAGTTGCTGCTGTTAGCGCCAACCAACTCCAGTCTTTGTCCCACACAGTGATGGACTGTTCATGTCCCCTCCCTTACAAAGGCATGAACTGTCCATCATTTTTATTGTGGTTTTATTTCTAACAGGGAGAGACAAAAATATATAGTTTTTATATGACCCCCACTCCCTCAAAATAACATGAAATTAAAGGTTATAAATTGATTTGTATTTGAGTGATTGAAGCAATCCTGAATGCGATTAAAATGACGAAGTTTTTGAGGCTGTCGCTCGGCAATTCAAGCTTTCAATTTACCCCATAGACTTTCTATGAGCGACTCGCTACACCACTCCAGGATCCTCTTAAGCCAGGGTCGTCCAAAAAGCGGGGACTTTTTTGGGTGGGGGGTTTGGTCATAATTACGAGAAGAGAAGTTGTAATATTTGTGAAATTATTATTTTTTTAAATGCAACAACAGAAAAAAACAGCAGAAAATTTACAAGAACAAATTCCAAATATTAAGAGAAAAAACTGGTAGTCTAACAAAAAAAAGTTGCTTTTTTTTTTTTTTATAGAAAAACTCATTGTATGAGAAAATATCATGTAATTTTAGTAGCATGAAGTTGAAATTATTTTTTAAAGACATAATACGAAAAATAAACAAAAATATTGTAATCTTTTGAACATTAGGTTGGGAAAAGTCCAAATATGGGAGTAAAGTCATGATGAAAAGAAAATTTACTGGAAGGACGTTGAATTATTTGGATAATAAAGAACAGTAGAACTTGGAGAGAAAAACCTGTAATTTTACGTGAATAAAGTCCAAATATTATTGAATAAAATAGAATATAATCTAGGCACAATATTATGGGCACATGTCATTTTAGTAGCATCTCACTAATATCACAAAGCTGAGATGCAGTTTTTACAGGAATACATTCAAAATCTTAAGAGAGAAAATGCAATCTAACGAGGAAGAAGTTGCCATTTTACAAGAATATTATTTCCATATTACCAGGAAAAATAACATCATTTTAGTGTAATAAAGTTAGACTGTTAAAGAAAAAAAACAGGGATTTTTAGTCAGGGCTGTGGAACAAGTTCAGTTTTTATGAAAACATAGTGAAAATAATATGGCAATAAAGTCATAAATAGAAGAAGAAAGACATTTCTCAGAGACAAACAAAAAGAAAGTTGTAATTAATAAAACGTTGAGTTGAAAAAGTCAAAATATTCTGGCATTCAAGTCCTAATATTATGAGTGGAAAATGTGTGAAGATTTGCACAATGGCAAAAATGGGGATGTAAAGAGAAAAGTTGCTGTTAATACGCCTCTTCACCTATATCACGCCGAAATGCAGTTTTTTTTTCTTGGCCCTCGCTGGAAAAAGTTTGGACACCCCTGCCTTCAACAGATCAAATCAATATAAAGTAAGTGGTGTCCAAAAACAGTTTTCCAAACTCAAAGCTGTTGTGGGTGTAAATATGCTAGATAATAGGTCTGCTTTCATGCATGATTAATACATTTGAAAAAAATATTCATATTTGAAAGGCTGGAATCGTAGGATCGTTACAGTCTTACTTTATGATAAGGTACAGAAAAATACAGTAGTTACAGAGTAACTAATGAGTAGTGGTTAGGGGTAGGTAGGTTCGTTCCTCATTAACTACTGTAATGGTGTGTACCTTTTTGTTACCATGTTTGCACTTTTTTAAAATAAAAAAACAATTAATTGAATATCAGAATAGTTGCAGATTAACTGATTAATCAATTGCTGCCGCTCTCATAGCGTATCAAATTATAGACCAATGGTGATGAATTTTTTTCTCTTTCACAAACAGGCTACTTGTAAACACGAGCGGAAGATCGCGATGCTCCGCACTCAGCAGCAGCACATTTGCAAACGTCTGAAGGACAAAGAAGTCCTCTTCCAGGAAAACGACGGCTGGCTTCACCGCGTGGAGAACGAGATGAAATTGTTGAAGTCCAATGATCGGGGATCCGAGGTTAGTACAACCTTACCATCGCAGCCGCCGGGACTCAAGTGGTTACCGAGGTAACCCCCGCTTCGCCCACGGAAAGCAACTTTTATATTTGCGGTGATCTCTCTCTCAAATTAGTGGACAAAACCGGCTTGAAGTTAGTATTGGTAAATGAAGAAGGGACGCTATCAATGTGGGATGCGTCCTTCAAAACTTGCTTTTGTGTGTGTGTTTGTTTGTTTGCGAAGGTAGGCTGTGTCTCCACTGGTGTCGTGACTGTCTTTGTTTTCTTCCCATCTGTTCTCCCAGTAATTAGAACCGTGCTCGTTTTTATTTCTCCAGCTCGCTCGTGGATCACTGAAGAGAATAAATCAATACCCCTTTACTCGTCCCCTCACACAGCCCGCCGGTTACCTAAAACCGTGTCGGTGGGGTTTTATTTAACCTTCTTTATCCGTTCTTCCAAGAACTGACCCAGAACTATGACGCACTCAATGGTCAAATGTTCCTCGCTGCTGTTGATTCGTAGTTTTCTTGCGTCAGAGTCTCCAAAGCACCCCACCCCCAGCCCCCGTCGTCCTTGCCCAGCATACTGAATTTCAAATGAACCGTGGACAAAAACAAACCTTTTCTCTCAAGTGTCATCACCCCGCCTTTTGGTGATTTTTTTTTAACGCTCCCTTCCGCTAAAATTGATTTATACTTTTATGAAGGTACTGGAAAAGGACCTGCGCTGTCACAGACTGGAGCTCCAGGTCAACGACCTCAATCAACACGTCAAGCAGATGATCAGGCTCACCGCGCTTCAGGATCAAGAAAACAAGCGCATGCAGAAGTATGTCGGCGCGACCCGTCACTGCGTCCGACAATATTACCCCCGTAAATCCTCACCGCAAGGTTGGCTTTCGGCTTTCAGAATGGTGAACGTGCTGCTGCCGGCGTACGGTCGGCTCTACGCTGCAGCGCGAGACACCGGGCTGCTCGCGGCCCACGACGAGCTGAAGAACCACGAGCTGGAGCAGCTTGTGCTAAGAGAAAGAGGAGTGGTCTGGGCGGACCAGGACGTAAAAGCTTCATCTGGTGGAGAAGCCACGCTGGAGGCAAAGGACCAAGGGAGCGTGGAATTTTGCGGCGAGCTGGCGCCTGTCCTGTCGTTCTCGCAACTTCTCTACCACCAGAACAGCCCGTGTAGTAAGTTGATTTGACACTTTCATGACGAGCGTTTATTTTCAATTGTTAGTTACTTAGGGCGGGCCCGAGTATATTTGTGGCCCGCAGCACATTCAAAAAATATAATAATTATTTTCCTTTGGACTTAACCCTTCAGGGGTCACCACAGCAAATCAATTGCCTCCATCTAACCCTGTCTTCTCTCGCGTTAACTACCTTCATGTCCTCTTTCCCTACATCCATAAACCTCCTTTAGGCCTCAAAACTCAGCATCCTCCTACCTATATATTCGCCGATTTATTCACTATGTCCGAACCATCTCAGTCTGGCCTCTCTGACTTTATCTCCAAAACCTCTAACATGTACTATCACTCTGATGTACTCAGTCCTGATCCTGTCCATCCTGGTCACACCCAGAGAGAACCTCAGCATCTTCATCTCTGCTACCTCCAGCTCTGCCTCCTGTCTTTTCCTCAGCGGCACTGTCTCTAAAACTATCAACATCATTCCAAAAATATACTTACAGAAATATTTTATAATATAAAGTGGAAAATCAGCATCAGTCATTTTACAAATATAACGTCAAAATATTAAAAAGTAGATATTTAACAAGAAAATGTCATAGTTTTATGAGAATAATGTTGTAGTATTATGAAAAAATCATACTTTTATTAGTATATAGTTGAAATGTTTAAGAAAGTTATTTTCAAATTAAATTAAATTTTTTATACATAAGTAAAATATATATATATATATCAGAATACAATACTTTTTACAATGAATGCAATTCAAATATTTTAATAATAGTAATAAAATTATTTTAAATGGGATTTGACAATAAAAAATAAACACATGCGTTTAGCAAAAAAATGTTTTTTAAATTGAAAAAAACAATGTTTTAGTTTGTTTATTTAATATATTATGCAGTACATATAGTTCAATAAGTATTGATTAATAACAATTTATTTTTATCTTATCATTATTAAATCTTCACTTTTGCCTTTATTTTTTAACCGTTTATGAAAATCTAAAAATTTGTGTTGACCGCACTGCAAGTTTTTGAGACCAGATTAGCTAGATAAACTAACGCTAGTGCTTAAAAAAATAAATGTACACAGCAAGTAGGAGAAGAAAAAAAAAACTTTACCTGACTGTTCTTATTATTAAAAAAAAAAAAAAAAGCCTCTTCCCTTGAATTTCTATGATTGGATGTATTATGTTGTGTTTACGTGAGTGATTGATATGCATATTAAATGATATGAAATGGTTGTGGTTCACATCGATGACAGCAGCGAAGGTGAGACGAATACGGTTAAGCCTTTTCGCCACAACCAGCTCTAGGAAGAAGTAGTACCGGTCCTTCAGCGTGGAATTTATTAACAAAAAACATTTGGACATGTGACTTTTTTCAAATACAGGTGCAGAGGGGCGGACAAAGAGAGCATCCTTGATCAAAAGTTCCCCATCTCTACAAGGTACACGTCTTTCCCTTCCGTTGTCTACATTTGTCTTTGCTGTGTGGCTCTTTTGAGCCATCGATGACTCACGTCGCGGAATATAATTGGATTTTATAGCGACTATAGCGTCCTCTCCCGAAGTTGAGTCACATACTGTAATGTGAACGTGACAATTTTTTTTCTTTCACGGAGGAAAGCTGTTCTTAAAGAGCCGTCGGAGAGCTGCAACTCGAAGGCTGTCATGAATTGTTACACTTCAAAGCGGCAGTAACGATGTTTAGCGCGCACGGTCCACACCGCTTCATCGGGAAATGAACCTTTACAGAAAAATCTGCCAGACGAGCAAGTTTATTGAATGGGAACGACGTTTGGGAACACCACGGGGGTTGCCTCCAAATTTATTTTGCATTTCCTTGCACGTTATGAGTGAGGGGTTTAAACGCAGGAGTTATGCTCCAAAAATCGTCTTGCAACGACGTTCTCCGATGTCACCATTTGCAATAAAAGTGACTAAATGGCGCTGCAACTATTTTGGTCTTCAATTTGTGTTTTTTTTTTCTTAAAAAAGTAAATATCCTCTGATTTCAGCCTTTCAAAGGTAAATATTGTTTAGTTTTCTTCGGCTGGGTTCACACTCCAGGTCTGTTCCCATTTCTTTGCTCATATGTGACCAGGCCAGTGTGAACAGCACAATTTCGATTTTTCCCAAACGCGACTCGGGTCTCACTCGAAGAGCATGCTAGTCATGTGCGGGCCGATACTGAAATGCCGATATCTCCGATACCGGCTTTTCATCCTCAAATGTCGATTCTGAAATCAAAACAGTGATTTTTTTGGTACTTCAGGTATATGATTTTGTACTTTGTATTTTTTTTATGTTAGCTTGGTGGTGTTGTATTTAACCCCCTACTAGCTCCATATACATCACCGTTTCAGATAAATACAGTACTATGATGTTTTGCATTCTGTATGTTATGATTTGAGATACTGTACGCTACTTTTTAAAATTTACCAGACACATTACGTGAGTGTTGAATTGGTATCGCCGATACCAGCCTAAATTTTACCCAGTACGTGTGAGCGTAGCCCAAGTCATCCATGAAAGCAGACCAATTATTTTTTGATATTCACACACATCAGCTTTCCCTTTGGAAAACACAGACGGCCGATTTTTCGCCTCCTTTCCGATGCGTTGCCGACCAAACCAGGTCTGTTCAGTCCATAATTCATCAATTATTGGCAACAACAAGCTTCAGATTAATCGACTAAGGAAGTAATCGTTACTTGCAGCCCTAGCCGTAAGATTTGATTCCATTCGGCTCCCGAACCAGGTACTTCTCTCTTCAATTGTCACTGTTCCCTCGCCACACAATTTAAACTAAGTTTGCTTCACACTCTTATCAAACACATTTCAAGTCTAAAATATAGCTACTCCGTACGAATAAATGATTACGTAAGATGATCCATGAATAGGTGGAATCAGAGCCACGATGCAGCCTTTAGCCTGCCCTGAGAAGACGTGTGTGAGCACAGCGATTAGCGTATGATTGGCGATAGTCAGAGGGGCCTTAGGAGTGAAATGCCCGCCGCACTTCCGTCAGACTACTGCAGGGCAGCTGTGGGCACAGATGTAGATTACCACCACCGATGTGTGACCGAATGACGGGTTCACTTCATTTTGAAGGGCTGCATGAAATCTTATCTACCATTATTATTGTCATAATCCACATTTTGTCATCATATACCAGATACATTTTGTTGGCCTCGCTGCAGCTTTTGAGGTCGTAGAAGCTCGGGCTTCCTTAGTACTACTGTGGTCCGTTTAAGGCCACACTAACACTTCCCAAAGTGAAGCATAAAGGCATAAACATGTACAAAAAAAATCTGCGGGTATCCATCGTGTCGTATTTTGTTTTCAGAACGTCTGCGTTTGGCAAAAGCGTTTTTCGAATAAGCAGCTAGTTTTCCCAGCATGCATGTGAGCCGTCGAGGCCTGCAAGGCAGCATGCCAGTGAATTTCAGAGTAATCAGAGTAATATATGCAGCCTTTACATACGTGTTGTTAATCACTCCACTTTCCTTTGTTGGGAACACACAGCCGCTGTATCATCTCTCTAATCAAATAATAACTCCTTCACGGCTTTCAATGTTTCACGTGCTGAGAGGAATTTCACTCGCATTTCTCCAGCCGACCGTCTATCGCTGGGGCGGCAAGCTGGCTTTCACCGCGGGCCACATCACCGTTACGGCTTCATGTGTCATGCTAATAATAAATGTTCTTGATTGTTGTAGTAGTTATTCGTTCATAAATCATCTCAATACTCATTCCAAAATTTGTTTATTTATTTTATTTTTAACACCGTCATTCCGGTCATGATTTACCTCAAAATGTGAGCAAAAACACATTAAAAAAAACATGTTAAAAAATGATATTTTTGATTGTAATATTATGATTTTATTCCCACAATATTTGAACTCTATTCCTGTAGGAATTTTTCCCCCAACCTAATATTCCAAAAATTACAACTTTGTTTTGTTTTGTTAATATTGCAACTTTTTAAAAATAAAAATGAACTTTTACTAAAACAACATTTTATAATAATATATTACAAGTTTATTCTTGTAAAATTGTGACTTTTTTTCTCTTAATATTTTGACTTTCTACTTGTAAAATTACAGCATTTTTTTTCAATGTTTGCATTTTTTTTTTTTTTCCCCCAACTCCTTCTTGTAATAATGACTTTATTCATGCAGTATTTGGACTTTATTACCCTAATATTTTAACCTTTTTTGCGACCGAATTTTTTAAAAATGACAACTATTTTCTCCTAATAGTTTGACTTTATTTTTTTGTTTATTGACTTTTTTTGTTAAATTATATTTTTAGATTGTGCCGCGGGCCAATAAATCACTAAGGCCGCATTTGGAACACCCCTATTGCAGAGCAAGCTGTGTTACATGTATTTTAAGAAAAAAACTAAATGCAAATAAATACATGTTATGGTGTGTAGAAACAGCTGAGAGCCTCATGCCAGTGGCAGATTACTATCACTGTCCTGCTCCACCGAGAAGATCATTCCTCCCCCACGCCGTGCAGCTTTTCAATGCAACAAGAGTGGAAGAGAGATAAAAACACACACACACCGGACTGGACTTTTTACTTAATTATGGTTTATATTATTATTTATTGATTAATATGAATATTATTTTTTTTGTATTATTGTACTACAAATTGGAAGTGAACAGTTACGTATTGTTTGTTTTTCTCTTCTAGTTCCCATATTTGTGTGGGAACTAGTTCCCTCTGTGATCACGTGATTAAGTTCATAACTAATAATGGAGAGCTGCTTGAAAGCTACATTTCTCGTGGAGATGAATAAAGTATCCATCCATCCTTACACGGCCATCAAAAGAGCCACAGCTTCCCTAGCCCTGCTCCATTACATGGCCCGTTCAGCATGGGACCGGTCTCTGGTCTGATCTGGTCCCTCGCCTCAGCCCTTATGATAGGCACTGCACCATAATACAGTATGAGAAGTAGCTCCGCCCTGCAATTTGCTGAGCCAACCAGAGGGGTCACATACAGAGAAGGAAGTGTTTTGGAGGAGAATGGTTATTAATAGACGCAAATACAAAAATGGTCACTCTAGAAGATTACGTCCTTCATTTCCTCACTCTACTCTTTTTGTGGTCATTTGTATGCCTGATGGTGCACATTCCTATATATCTTACCTTCTTATTGTTCCCTTTGCTTCCCATGTCCCATTGTCTGGCTCAGCCCTCCATTCTGCCTTTTTTTTTTTTTTTTCTGTCTAGCCTCAAACCCTCCCAATCCCTCTTGAGCTTCATTCATGAAAATGCAGATCCACAGCAGGGGCAGGGGAAAAACGTCAGCAGACGTAAAGTCTCCGGCTCCGCCAACCAGAGCAGGCGCGCTATAAAAAACAGGCAGCGGCAACCAAGCGACCCTAATTCAGCGCCGCCTCCACCAGAAATAGCAACTCATGCATGTATTAATCCCCTACAAGCCAAAAATACGTGATTGGAGGAATTCTGCTTCCATCTATTGCTAGAAACAACTCCGCCGCCGCAGGGAGAGTACTATTTATTACTCTCTGCTCCACTTCAAGCGCTATCTGACGTCAGAATGCGGATTTGCTAAATATTACTTCAAAAATGTCAAAGTGCCGGTAAAATCCATTGCGTTGTGCACAGTCACCGCCGCTGCCATGTGATCGGCTCTCCACCCCCTCCGATACTCCGCCGCAGGAAATGCCATGCGTGCAACGCTCTTTATCACCTTCCAGGTACTGATGCCGTTTCATCATTTCGCCCACACGGCGCTAAACAGTCCCGTGCCCGCATGGGCCGGACGTGGGGCTGTTACTACTTCACGCCCCGCCCGTTAAACGCGGGCTGTCTAAACTTTCTCCAGCAGGGCCCACATGATAAAAAATGAGTGATGAAGGGGAAAAAACGGATTATTAGTATGAACTTTTCACATTTTCCTAATATTTCAACATTCTTCTTACATAATCTTTGCAAATTTGCTTTTTTAAATATTACGACTTTATTCCCATAATATTATAATTTCCAGAAATTACAACAATTTTGTACTTCAAAAAATCATTTTTCCCGTAATGTTTCAACTCTGTGCTACTAAAATGAGATTATTTTTGCTTCTAAGATCACAAGTTTATTCTCGTAAAATTGCAACTTTTTCCGTGTTACAATGCGACTTTTTTCAAAATTACAGCTCTTCTGTCCTTTTTTCTACTTTTTTTTGTGACAATTTCTTCTGTAAATGATTTCCCACATAATGATTTAACTATGACTTTATTCCCATAATATTTGACCTTATTCTCGTAACATTATCCCTTTTTGTGCAACTTTGTTTTGTTTCTCATTATATTATGGCATTACAATTTTTTTATCACTAAATGCTGCTAAACATTTTTCTATTAATGACTCTACTCTTGTAAACCTACTGATTTGTTTTTGTGTTTTTACTTTTTTTTTGTTTTTGTTAGTTTTCGTGATACATGATATTTTAAAATGTGCTGCGGGCCAATAAAAAGACAGCTGCAGGCCACAAATGGCCCCCGGGTCGCACCTTGGACACCCCTGGTTTAACGTATGCGAGTGGGTGACCCCCATATGAAAAACACAACGTTATAAAAGATGGTTAGGGCCGGAAAATATCATATTCTAAAAATAACAAAAATAATTTAAAAAATTCAAAAAATTCTATTTAAAAGAAAAAGTGATTCATGGTATACTATATACCCCTCCGTGAATCACCACCTTACCGCGGTGGAGGGGTTTGAGTGCCTGAGTGATCCTAGGAGCTATGTTGTCGGGGGCTTTATGCCCCTGGTAGGGTCTCCCAAGGGAAACAGGTTCTAGGTGGCGGGCCAGACTAAGAGTGATTCAGAAGACCCCTATGAAGAAAAACAAGAGGAGTGACCGCACCTCGCCCGGACGTGGGATACCGGGTCCTCACCCCAGAGCCATGCCTGGGGGAGGGGNGGGTGTGTTCCAACTATAGGGGGATCACACTCCTCAGCCTTCCTGGGAAAGTCTACTCCAGGGTGCTGGAGAGAAGGGTACGACCGTTAGTCGAACCTCGGTTAGAGGAGCTGCAATGTGGTTTTCGTCCCGGTCGCGGAACACTGGACCAGCTCTACACCCTTGCAAGGGTACTCGAGGGTATGTGGGAGTTTGCCCAACCAGTCTACATGTGCTTTGTGGACCTGGAAAAGGCATTCGACCGTGTCCCTCGTGGTGTCCTGTGGGGGGTGCTCCGGGAGTACGGGATTGATGGTCCGCTTCTACGTGCCATTCGGTCCTTGTACAATCGAAGCAGGAGCCTGGTTCGCATTGCCAGCAGTAAGTCGAGCTTGTTTCCGGTGAACGTTGGCCTCCGCCAAGGCTGCCCTTTGTCACCGATTCTGTTCATAATCTTCATGGACAGAATTTCTAGGCGCAGTCAAGGTGTTGAGGGAGTCCAGCTTGGTGACCTTAGGATCTCGTCTCTGCTATTTGCAGACGATGTGGTCCTTATGGCCTCATCAGGCTGTGACCTTCAGCGTTTACTGGAGCGGTTTGCAGCTGAGTGTGAAGCTTCTGGGATGAGACTCAGCACCTCCAAATCCGAGGCCATGGTTCTCAGTCGGAAACGGGTGGACTGTACCCTCCGGGTTGGGAGTGAGGTCTTGCCTCAGGTGGAGGAGTTCAAGTATCTCGGGTTCTTGTTCACGAGTGAGGGAAGGTTGGAGCGTGAGATCGACAGACGGATCGGTGCAGCATCTGCAGTAATGCGGTCGCTGTACCGGACCGTCGTGGTGAAGAGAGAGCTGAGCCGGAAGGCAAAGCTCTCTGTTTACCGATCGATCTACGTTCCCACCCTCACCTATGGTCATGAGTTATGGGTCATGACCGAAAGAATGAGATCGCGGATACAAGCGGCGGAAATGAGTTTCCTTCGTAGGGTGGCTGGACTCACCCTAAGAGATAGGGTGAGGAGCTCGGCCATCCGGGAGGAGCTCAGAGTAGAGCCGCTGCTCCTTCACATCGAGAGGAGCCAGTTGAGGTGGCTCGGGCATCTAGTCCGGATGCCTCCCGGGCGCCTCCCTGGTGAGGTGTTTCGGGCATGCCCGGTCGGGAGAAGGCCCCCGGGAAGACCTAGGACACGCTGGAGGGACTATGTCTCACAGCTGGCCTGGGAACGCCTTGGTGTCCTCCCGGTGGAGCTGGAAGAGGTCGCTGGGGACCGGGAAGTCTGGACTTCCCTACTGAAGCTGCTGCCCCCACGACCCGGACCCGGCTAAGCGGAGGAAAATGGATGGACTATTCTATATAGTTAACAGTCCAACAAATACACGGACAACATCGCAGGAAAAATGTTACTTTTGGTTAGCGCAGTGATTTTCCGTCATATTTCGGGTTCTCTGTGCGGCGTTTGAATGTGTTCCCAATGCATGTGGTTTTCTGCGTAGGTGGGCGGCCGGCTCGGTCCAAAAGATTAAATGTGAATTCAATGGGCGAGTTACGTGATGCGTTGTTGCTTGATTTGCTCTCTATTTGACTGGTTGTGTTGCTTTCATTGTTTTTTAGACAGACCAAGCCATCTGCGTATGAAGCAACAAGAAGGAAGACCACCCCGAAATCTCTCTGTGTTGTTCCCGCCGCAAAGCCCCGAGACTCTCTGCCAAAATTCCCAAGGCAACGAGGAGGGCGTGGTTCCCCTCCCGTGCACACCGGAACCGGCTCAAAGAGTCGTGCCTTCCGGTTTCCCCGGCGGCCTGGATCCAAACGTGACCTTTGAAGTGGCCGAAGACTTGGCCAATTCAACCATCATGCTTAGCAGTGACGCCGCCCCCCCTGCACTGAAGTCCGCATATCTTTCAGCTCGCAGTCAAGTCATCCATCCCGCCAACCAAGTTCCTTCCAAGCGGTACGTGCTGGGTTCTTACCGGGGTTCTAACCTGCATTCTCAGCCTTTCATACGTTTGTGTGTGTTGACTATGTTTGTAAGCAGAACTAGCTATCTCGACCCAAAGCAAGGCAGCACTGGGAAGGCTCGCTTTGTTTTCTGGGGAGCTAAAGACCGGTTTGACCGCGGATTCGCCAATATTCATTACATTTGGGGGTGCACAACTAATAATTCTGAAAACTGATTTGACACACAAAACATAAGAACTTTTCTGTCAAAATTGTGTTTAGCACGATTGAGTCTTTTTGATTAAAAAAAAATCTATTTTGGACTGAATATAATAATGCACTTAAATAAAATGTATACAATTATTTTTTTTACAATATTAAGTAATAAGAACGCCGCACGGTGGCTGAGTGGTTAGCACATTGGCCACACAGTCAGGAGATCTGGAAGACCTGGGTACAAATCTCCGTTGGGCATCTCTGTGTGGAGTTTGCATGTTCTCCCCGTGCGTGTGTGGGTTTTCTCCGGGTACTCCGGTTTCCTCCCACATTCCAAAAACATGCATGTTAGGTTAATTGGCGACCCTAAATTGTCCATAGGTGTGAGTGTTTGTTTGTCTATATGTGCCCTGCGATTGACTGGCGACCAGTCCAGGGTGTACCCCGCCTCTCGCCCAAAGCCAGCTGGGATAGGCTCCAGCATCCCCGTGACCCTAATGAGGATAAGCGGTACAGAAAATGAATGAATGAATGAAGTAATAAGAACAAATCATAAACAAAAATACAGTTATAAGTCATTATAAATAAGAGAAGAAAAATTAAGTGTTTTTTTATTTAAAATGTAGTTTTTTTAAATTATTCGTTACTTTTGTGTAGTATAAATATATTTAAATAAGTTTTTTTTTAAATAATAATAATAATTAAAACCATTATTCTTAAAATGTGTCTTTAATATTTTAATGTGAATTAAAATGTATTTATAAAATTAAAGAATTAACTGTTTAAAAAGCAAATCATAAAAATAAATAATTTTTAAATGGATTTGACAACAACAATTAGAACTTTTCTGTTTTTTGTACAAATTTAGCGAGAAAAATGGAAGTACAATAACAATTACATTATTTACAAAATGTGCTTAACCTTTTTTTCACTGTGCAGGTGAGCCAGTCAAACAGCTAGCATGAGGCAGCTAACACTGCATGTAATGGGATCCACTGGTATCCGCTAAAATTCAGACGACGTTCCAGTTTGCAGTGAGACACTGCATGTGTCACTAAGCCAGAAAAGTAGTTCTTTGGTGTTAACATGGTTTTGGTGGGTCCCATGTTGCGCCTTGTCAGCGTCATGCTAAAAGTAAAGAGAGTGGTCATTTGTCACATAAGGATTGCGGATGCAAAATTCCACCAAAAGAGCGCCATTATCCTTTAAAACGACCCTTTTAAGTGCTGTTTTTTGTAACCTCGGTGAAAGGTCAACAGAACCCATGTTAAGTGGAGCTTCAGGTCCGAGTGCGGGGCGGGACAGGCTCCAGTCAGACGATCATTTCTTGCATGAAAATACACAATTAGCCCAAATCTTCCCGTTCTTAGAATGTCTTGCGTAACAACAAGATTACGGTCGCATGTATTTCATTCCGGCTAGCGAAGAATCACTCAAATGTTTGGTCCATTTTTAGCATGGTAAAAAAAAAAAAGGGTTTTGTAACACAATTTTGAAGAGATTACCGCCCAAAGCAGCCCGTCACTCGGACGGATTATGCATACGATATCTTATCCCACATGGCCTTGGAACCACAAGCCAGTCCTCGTGACTCCCTTGACTGCTCCTTAAGCATGAGACGCGCCTCTCCCTGCGCCGGCCGAGGGAGGCGGAGCAGAACCTTCACTCGGCTCCACATGAGATATTCTGTTGTGTAATAGAAGAGCGGGCAATGGCGGGCGCCGGCTTTGCTGATGAGTACGTTGAGTTTCATGGGAACCTCTGTATGCAGACCTCACATCCCCGCCTCCTTGCAAGCCAGGCGGGCCAACCCAACCTACATGGACATGACGTCTTCTGCGCAAGGAAAGCGGAAACTCAACCGGTAATTGTTACTTTTTTTTTTTTTTTTTTTTGCATGTCACATGAAAGTCAGTCAACACCACGCGTGTCCAACAACAATAACAACAACAAGTAATATAATGTGAGGGCAAAGTGTTTCTACCAGCATAAAGTTGACATTTTGGACACAATATTGTATTTTCTTCAAAGCGGTAATATTATAAGTAACAAACAAAACCAAAAAAGGAAAATTGCCTTCTGGAAAAGTCATAATATGGGAATAAAACCAAAATGGCGTGTGAATAAATATAAGAAGAAAGTTGAAATAAAAAGGGCAGAGCCACATAGTCATTTTAAAAAAAAAAATAAACTGATAAGGAGATATTCTTTTTGGAAATGACTTTTCTCTTTTTCTTCCCGCTGTTAGTGAGAAAGAGGAGTATTCGTCGGCACCAAAGCGCATAAAGAAGGGCTCCTCCGTGGCCCCCAGACCGGTCCGAGTGCATCACTTTTCTGGTAAGGAAGACACGAGCCTTCCCTGGTGTGCAGTAAAGATCACGCAAACATGTACTAGATTGGGATGCATGTATGATTTTTATTCTACCTGCATTATCACCTATTTATTAAGCTTGACTTAGTTTGGATATTTCATTCATTCATTTTCTATGCGGCTTATCCTCATTAGGGTTCCGGGTATGCTGGAGCCTATCCCAGCTGGCTTTGGGCGGGAGGCGGGGTACTGGTCGCCAGTCAATCGCAGGGCACATATGAAAATCTATTTAAAAGATAAATACAATACATTGTTTAAAATGTATTTTCACCTGGAACTAATGTTTGCAGCAAATGAAACTTTGGTATTTGTTATGTGTCAACATGATTTTTATTGCTTCCTGAATTTCGGGTCTCAAATTTGTCTTCTTTCAAACTGCATACCCTGAATATTGTATACAGTATAAAACAGTAGTGTCCAAGGTATGGACATTATTATTAATATTATTTTTATAGCCTTCTTGGAGTCTATCAGAGGGGTTCTGGAGAGCACCCCAGCTGGTGACTCCATAGTTCTACTGGGAGACTTCAACGCCCATGTGGGAAATGACAGTGTGACTTGGAGGGGCGTGGTTGGGAGGAACAGGCTCCCTGATCTGAACCCTTGTGGTGTGTTGCTGCTGGACTTCTGTGTGAACCACAGTTTGTCCATAACAAACACCATGTTCGAACATAATGATGTCCATAAGTGCACTTGGCACCAGGACACCCTATGGCGCAGGTCTATGATGGACTTTGTGGTCGTGGACAGTTCTATCACCGTGGCTGAGGTAATTGGGGTAGTTAAAACACTCCCCAATGGCAAGGCTCCGGGGGTAGATGAGTTTTGCCCTGAATTTGTCGAGGTATATATATATATACAGTATCTGTATATACTGTATGTGTGTATATATATATGTATATATATGTGTATATATATATAACATACTGTGTGTATCTATATATATATATATATATATATATACATATATGTGTGTATATATATATATATATATATATATACTTCTTACCATAACTACATGTACAAAATACAAACTATACATAAAAGCTACAAAAGAAAACATTTGGGCACCCCCGCATATTGTAAATAAGATTTGGGTTTCGGTGAGTGAACGTGTCCACTTGGTGGGAAGTGTTTACATTCAGCCCCTCACGCTCTCCCGTTTTTTCGCTCCATCAGGTTCAGAGGAGAACAGACCTCGGCGAGTGGTGAGGAGCATTTCCGAGGGAAATCTGAGCCTCATTCAGCTTCCCAAATCCAAATCGCTTTTTTACAAAACATCCCAGCAGTTGAAGAGAGTGGCCAAGCGCATGTAAAAACCCTTTTTTTGGCATGCGGAGACATTTTAAAGTAGCTTCTAGCGGGCTTTTAGAATCAGCCTGCGTGCAGATTTTGGACTTGATTTTTAAATAAACATTGTGCACATACGTGACATGGTTATTTTAGAGGACCGGCTCCTTTGCAATCCTTGTACTTGCACGGTAACACATACATGTGCAGTAGTTTTTCAAATATTAGCAGCGCAATGTGCCTGAACACATCAGTCACTCTTAATAGTATATTTTATTGCTACATGGCAAACAAGTTACCAGCAGCTGCAGTAGATTCTCAGAAAACATTTATGATATGCATGCTCTTAAGGCTGTGTAATCGGGCAATTAGTTTATTTTAGCAGTGCTTCTGTGTGGCATGGACTCAACCAACCTGTGGCACCTTTCAGCTGCTATTCCCCTCCAAGATTTTTATAACAAAATTCCACAACGCATCGACATTTCTTGCGTTTGCTTCACCCCACAAGATAAATAGACCCAACGCCATAGTAGGAGAAACGTGCCCACATTATGATGCTTCACTGTCTTCACTGTGTACTGTGGCTTCAATTCAGAGTTTGGGGGTCGTTTCACAAACGGTCTGCTGAACAAAAAGAACAACTTTACTCTCATCAGTCCACAAAATGTTCCTCCATTTCTCTTTAGGCCAGTTGATGTGTTCTTTGGCAAATTGTAACCTCTTCTGCACATCCCTTTTTTTAACAGAAGGACTTTGCAGGGGATTCTTGTAAATAGATTAACTTCACACAGACGTCTTCTGTCACAGTACTTACAGGTAACTCCAAACAGTCTTGTACAATCCTGGAGCTGTTCATTGGCTGAGCCTTTGCCATTCTGGTTATTCTTCCATCCATTTTGATAGTTGTCTTCTGTTTTCTGCCACGTGTCTCTGGTTTTAGACTCTTTTTTTTAAGGCATTGGAGATCATTTTAGCTGCACAGCCAAATATTTTTTGCACCTCTTCATAAGTTTTCCCCTCTCCAATCAAATTTTCATTCAAAGTGCGCTGTTCTTCTCAACAATGTCTTGAGCGACCCATTTTCCTCAGGCTTTCAAGGAGAAATGATGTTCAGCAAGTGCTGCCTTCAGCAGCCTTAAGAGCGAGCGTATCGTGAATGCGGGGTCTCGTTCTCTGAGAATCTACTGCACCTACAGGTAACTTGTTTGCCATGCAGCAATAGAAATATTCTAAGAAGAGCGATTGATCTCCACTGCTATTCTTTGGAACGCTACTGTACAACGCAGGGCGAGAGTTGTTAGGCGTGGGGAGTGTGCAGCATCCAAAGGCCTGATTCATAATTCATCTCATAACGCGCTATCGTGCTACGCTACACAATATTCGGCGTGGAGCTTTTAAAGCCACTTGGCAGCAACAAAGTCACAGGGCCGTCCTGGGTTCTTCTTGTCAAAATAGTCCCTCTCCAGCTTAAGAATGCACTTACCCGCGTCGGTTTCAAGCACGTCAACAGAAAATATTGCCCACGGAGGTTCTCGGGCGTCCACCCTAGACGCCAATCCGCAAACGGGTTCTTGTAGATATTTGTACATTTGTCTCGTACTGTACAGTGTTGTCAGTCACAATTAAACTTCCTGTTAAAATATTCTTTTATTCGTTGTTTTGTCTTTGTTTGCCCGTCCGGGGAAAGCGGCCATCTTTGTCGTGCGACGCAACACCGACTGCGATCACCGTGTGGACACGCGCATGTAAGCACACGCTACTGGGCCACTGTGATTTTTTGTATATGTGTTTGTAAGAGTGATTTTTTTTTTCAAGGAAAAGCCGCATCTCCGCTTTAGGGCTATAAATTCAATTCCGGGATACATGAATCAGCGTTAACAAATGAAATATGTTTGTTGTCAAAGCATAGAAAGTTTATGACCTTCTAAAGTTGATGTTAAAAAATAGTTTTTAACATAATTAGAGCCCTCAAGACATAAAATGACACCTTTTATAGTCACCTTTACGCTCCTATTCTTTGTTTACGCCACATTGCACAACTCTTATAGTGCGGGAACTTAAGACTAGCTAGCGAGCTATGTATTTACTTACCACTTCCACACGGGATGGGAGGAGAACTCTTTTTTTTCCACTCTATCATGTCAGACACGCCGTGGCTGACTTCATGCAGTGTAAAGGTAATGTAATGTCTCAAGGTACTGGATACTACATATCACTTGTACTTCAATATGTTTTGGCTAATAATAGACCATAGTCTACCACGAAACAGCCATTGTTTTGTAATTCATTTGTGAAAAACGGATATAACGAGGGAGCGAAAATCGAACCATGATATTGCGATTGTTAGTATCAACTTCCATCCTGCTCTTTTTCAACTTTCTTCATAAATAATCTTTGTAGATTTTCTTCTTGACATATTTTAACTTTATTCCCGCTAACCTTTTTATGCTCAACCTAATTTTTCAAAAATGGCACTTTTGGTACTTTTTTCCTCTTATGATTTGTACTTCATTCTCATAAAATGACATCTGATTTTTTTCTCTTTCTGTTTTTTAAAAATAATGTGTCATCTTGCATTATTGTTACTATTTTGCTATATTTTGGCTTTTGAAATAACCAAACTTCATTATTATTATTCCCATAATATTATAACATTTTTCCCTTACCTCATTTTCCAAAACTAACATTTTGATTTTGTTCTGTGTGTTTGTCATAAAACTAAAAAAATATATGATTAAATATTAGATATATATTTTCCCCATAATATTGAGTCTATGCTCATAAAATTGGGGCTTTTTTTTCTCCTAAAATTTTGACTTTATTCTTGTAAATTTACTTTCTTCATGTTTATTTTCTTATGATTTTATTCCTATAATGTTTTGACTTCATTCTCGGAACAAAACTTTTCCACTACTTTTCCAAAAATGGCAACTTTAATCTGTTTTTCATTTTTTATATTACTACATCTTTCAACTTTGTGCTACTAAAATTACATTTAACGATTTTTTTTTTTACTTTTTTCACTTTCATGATTTATCACTTTTTGCTGTTGTTTTGTAGTAATTATTAGTCGTTTGAACTTGCCGCGGCCCATAAAAAAAAATAAAAAAGTGCAACTTTGCTTAAATATGTTATATATTGTTTCTAATTATGTTCCACATTGTCTGCTTTTTGAAAGCGAACGGTAAATTTGTGAGGATCACGTTTGTCATTTATGACAAACTCATCAAACCAAAGCGTCGTTTTCGGCAGGAAGCAAAAGAGGATGTTTACGGTGATTACAGTAAAGATTTGAGCGATGTGTCAATAGTTTTGGAGGAGAAAGGAAGGGAGAAACATCTGGAGATGGAAACGCAGAATGCTAAGTGTACAATTGTTTTAATAATGAGTGAAAAGGGGTTTTTACAACCTAATTTCATATTTCGTCGCAGCTGTCAACACCGTGAAAAGATGTTTAGATAACCTGTAGAATGCTGCAACGCATTATGTATACAGCCTTGTCGCTATGGTGGAATAGTGTTCAGAATACACAACATAAAGAAGACTTGACTTCCTCTGTTCTGTGGCAACCGATGCTGTGGTTCTGGCAATTGTATGATCCTTTCCCTCTTCCCGTGAAGGTCTTCCTTCAATGCGGTCATCAGTGAAATGAAAACTGCAACAAAAAAGACCTCCAGGTGGGCTTCCGTTTCTGTCTCCTTCTCTGCACTTGGTTTTTGCCTGAAGTCTTCCCTTTTTTGGAAAAGAAAACCAGCTTATCGTATCACTGGGTGGCTGTTGGCAACACTTTGCCATGACTCCTGTTTCGATGAAAACGCCACCTTGAGAAGCGTTTGTTTACTTCCGGGAATGACGTTTTGAGTTTGTCCTACAAATGAAATTTTGGCAACAATGTCGAGCATATTACACAATATTGAACACATGTAAGCAAAGTTGATAAATCATGTAAGTGACCCGGTTAGTGTAGAAGCGCAGTGTAGTAGTCCCCCCCCAACATCTCCTTAATCCCCAAGATGCCGTGTGAACTTGTCGCTAACTTTCAGCAGCACAGCATTCAGCGTGATCTTTTTTTTTTTTTTTGGTAGCACAGCAGCTGAATGCATATGGTACCTCCACCCGCACCGCGCACGCGCCGCCGCTCTCATTCACAAGAATCACACACACTCACAGCCAGGCCTTGGCTAAAGTTTATTAACTTTCTCTTAGCCAATCGGGTGCCTTGTGCGTTTCTCCTGTTGACCAATGGGACAGATGGAGGGGCTGGAGGTGGGTGTTGCTTAGCAACTGCAGGTAGAATCTCAGATCATGTTGGACCCATTGTTTTATCTCGCTTCCCCGGGAGACGGCGCATGATATGTGTTGTGATTTCTTAGTGGTGGGGGGGGCACATCTGTCAAATGCGTCACAAAGTTGTTACCGCTATTTTTGTAGCGGGAGACAAACGTGGCAGGGACTTCAACCGACGCTTTTACTACTTGCGTCCTGTCTCCTCCGTTTAGAGACGTCCTTGCACCTTTTTTCTCATCGCGAGAGCGGTTGCGACAAAAACGAGCCGTCTGCCACGCCCCGTCGCGCAGGCGTGCACGCACATAGCTCACCAATGGTCAGGTGCAAATATAAGCTACACGTTCTCTTGCCTTTCTTTCTGTGGCATTCGCCGCTACCTGTTAAGCAGACCATAATTGGCCCCGAAAGGTCGACTGAAACCGAAACGTGCACAAACTCAAGCAATTCTTCCAAATGGAAATCCTGCAAAATCGGTGAATCCTTTAGGCAGCCAAAAAAATACATTTTTTACAAAATAATTGGTTTTATGTGCAGAAAATGATGTGAAACAATTCTGAGGAATAATTCCCAAGATGTGAATGCACGTTTGATGATTATCGTTTCATTTTGTATTAAGAAAGTCAAGGTGCAAAGTGCACATTTCAGTTTACGTTTATTGTATAATTCTAATAATCAGCGTTCATTCATTTAAAAAAAAGATCATTTCACTTTGGATTTGACATTTCAAAAAGAACTTTTCCATTAAAATTGACATATACAATAAAATAAATTGAGAAAAATATATTAAAAATGTTGTAGATATTTTTCTTAATATAAATATATTTAAATAAGTAACACATTCAATTTATAAAAATGTAACAATAGTATTTAAAAAAAAATCTTGAATTCAATAATAGTAATATATGATTAAAGTTGTTTTTAGAAAGTAATATAATAAAAACAATTTTAATTTTAAAAAATTCTGTTAAAATTGACAAACATTTAGCAAGAAATTGTATCTTTTTTTACTTCATATAATATAAATATATTAAGTTACTTTTACAATAAATTTACAAATAATACAGGTATAATGTTAATGTACTTATTTAGTAAAAAAACCAAAAAGTACAAATAAAATTGGAACCTTTCTGTCAAAACTGACAAATAATACACTTTTTAGTTTTTTTTTAAATAGTTCATGTAATATACATATTTAAAAAATTATAAATATATATAAAAATATATATTTAATATGCATTAAATATATATTAATTCATCAAATAATATTATTGAATGATATAATGCTCTTGGCCCCATGGTGGGTTATTTAGCATTGCGAATGAGTTTGCCGAATGATACAAGGCAGGGCGGACTAGTTAGGTTTTCAATCTTTCAACCAAAACCCGTGGCAGAATTTTCACCGAAAACTGGGTTGTATGAAAACCGGGATTGGACCTCGGAAAAGTTGCAGTGTTAAGGTAATGTAATGTAAGGCAATGTTTCGTGTCGTTTTTAACAGAGGGACCCGTGGATTAGCTTCACAGACATCTTCTAATTGTCACAGTACTTTGAGGTAAATCCACACTGTCTTTGATCATCCTGGATACTTTTTTACTCACTTTTTGCAAATGTTTCATGGCCCGTTATACAAATTTAACCATTACCCCTCCTCATCCGTTATGTCACAAGAAGAATATGAATATGCAGTTTGAGTTCATCCCATCTACTCTAGTGGAGCTGGTGTGTGAAAAGACTACTAGCCTTTTCCTCCATTTGTTTTGCTCCGTGATGCTGGATGCAAATATTTAAAAAGGCTGATATGGAAATTCCTGGGATGCAGACTGGATTTGGCATGTAAAGCAGGGCTGGGGGATTGTTGTAAACACTTGATGTCTGCCACTCCTCCATTGCAGCCGTATGTGGAAAGCAAAAAAGGAGCATGCTCTGTATTACCTACTAAACTGGAACCCATTACGTAGGATATCTCACCTGAAGTAAACTGGGAAAAAAGGTAGGTGAAATCCTCCCACATTGCTAATAATGTGTTTTTACTGGTTGATGATTTTCACTAAACTTAGTGGAGAAAGGGGGGGGGGGGGTAAATCTGCAAAATGATGCCGAAATACTGAATAAAATGTGCGGGGTTTTGATGATGGATGCAAAAGTCCTATTAAAAATGCAGCGTGGGGGGGGGGTTAATTACAAAGGTGTACGATTAGCTGCTAATCAAAACTAAGATGGCCAAGGGTGTCCAAACTTTTTCCTACAACGCAAGAAAAATTAAGATTTAAAACAAAAGATTTTGAACACTACTGTATATGCAGTGTATTTTGGGATAACAAGTTTTTAAAAAAATGTATATATATATATATATATTATATACACTTTTTACCTTTTTAAAAAAAATGGTATGCCATGTTGTACTGGGCAGCCAGGAGGGTCAAACCGGGAATATGCCTCACACACTAAACACGTTTAAATGTAAGTTTGATTGAAATAGAAAATCTCAATGCCTGACAAACATTTATAAGCATAAGGACATCCGTGTGTACATTTTTGTATTTTTGCATATTTATGGCCATCTTGGAAAAGAAAAAAATCACCCTTATAGTCCTTCATTGAGTTAGTTTTATTTACATTTATTATATTACTTCGATTAATTGTACTTGATATTTTTATATTATTTTAATTAATTTTATTTCAAATGTATACATTTATTTTCAGACCATTTCTTATTTATTTTTATAAATTGTTTGTATTATGTGTGTACTTAATTTCTTTCAATAAATTTGTATAATTATTTGTCTTTATATTGTTTTTTTATTTGTATATTTTATACATTAATTTATTTTTGTTAGATCATTTCTACTTAATTTTATTAACATTTGCCTTAAATTGTTTTTTTAAATATTTTTTATTCATTTTACATAGTTTTTGATATCAATGATATTATTTTAATAGTGTTATTAAAAAATGTATTTTTTAAACGTTTATTACAAACGGTTGTACAGGCGACTCCCTACACGTTGTACGCAGGCCGCCATATGAAAGAAAGCAGAATGAGTCATAACGCTTCCCACCTCCCTGCTTCATGGTTGCCTTCTCTCCTGCAAGACTTTCCAGCACCTTTTCCCTGCAGATTGTTTTTACTTTTTGTCTTTTCCCAGGCGATAATGTCCCCATTTGTCGGGGTTTTGCGTGGCGAACGGCAGACTCCACTCATCAACGTGATGTGGCCTTTTGGCAGAGCCTTGTGGCGTAGTTAAAGTGCGGGGGGGTGAGATTTACAGTTTCCTTTAGCAGGTAGTGTCGCCTGTTGTGAAACAATGTGACAGAAAATCAGTAGCGCTGCGATGGCTCAGCAGTGTGCTTCGCCACCGCTCTGTTCTCCTCAGGCGGCGTACCCGAAGCCCGCCTCAGACGTGTAGCGTATGCTGGCCTGCCGATGACTCATCCCCGGGAGAAGGAGCCGTACGGCGCGGGTAGTCTCGCAAATAAACCATTTTCACAATTTGCAGAGTCAACTGAAGCACTTTGCTGACTTGAGACCCGAGCCCGCACGCGGCAAACGCCGACTGATGTTGCCTCATTCGGCCTGGAACAACCAAAACATAATGATAACCCACCCCCGCCCCCCCTCTTGTGTTGCACGCGTAACGGCAATATCGGTGACACGCGCGACAGTGAGGCATCAGTTCAGCCTCCGGAATTGTATTTTCTTTATTGAAACGGCAAATTTGTCATCATTGCGGCAATCGCCATGGAGACAGGGTGAGTCCCAAACCGGGGGCTATTATGCACGGCTGCGTGTGTGCGTGTTACCCTTTACTGCAACTTCCAAGAAATACTGCACGCCGAAAGGTGAGCACACATTCAAACAGGACCCTCTTCATGCGTGACGCTCGCCATGCCGCGTCTTTTACGACAAATATGTCAGAGAATTGCAAAAATAGTCATCCCTTTGTTTAATTCTACTGACAAATGAAAAGCTTTTATTTACTCGCTGTCAGATCCATACCAGAAATCTGCAGAACGGCCCACCCCGACAAGGTGCTGCTGTAATTTGTTCCAAAAGGTCAGACTAAAACCCAAATCTTGGCAATTTTCCTCACAGGAGATCATGCAAATCCAATGAATCTGTTTCGGACATTCCAAAATACAAACAAAAAATCCATTTTGTAAAGAATAATTACTATAGTACAGAATATTTATAAACAAAGAAGGTATGGAAATTATTGCTTGTTTGTGACCTTCTAATTACAGGATTTAACATCATTAGAGCTTTCCAGACATGAAATAGCACCCCTATAGTCACCTTGACACTCCTATTACCCAACAGAGTGGACATCATTATAGATAGTATAAGACTCGTGCTCATGTGCGTGTTGCTCGTGACGTCAGGCGTTCATACATTTTACGGAGAATAGTTATAAAACGGAATATTTCCAAATAAAGAATGGATGGAAATTATGCGCAATTATGCACAAAGCGATATTATTTATTCACAAATGGAATATTTTCCTAGTTAGAGCATAGAAAACCCATTTGTGACCTTCTAAATACAGATTTAACATCATTAGAGCTTTCCAGACATGAAATAACACCCCTATAGTCACCTTGACACTCCTATTACCCAATATAGTGGACATAATTATAGATATAAGACTCGTGTGTGTGTGTTGCTGTAAATGTGTTCTGGTGCTGGACAGGAAGTGACGTCGGGCGTTTTAGCTCGGCGTGGGATACGGCAGCAACAGTTAAGGACTGCTGTGCCTGTTCGTATCAGTGCTTGTGTGTCTCATAAAACCTTACGGTCACATTACTGACACTTAGTGACCAGTGTAGAATACTACACGCCGTCCCTGAATGCGTCTTCCGAATGCCTTATGTTTGTATTGTGCTCAAAAATGCTTCATTTGGGCGTAACATTTGCTAAAATGTGCGCATTGTTCCCACTGATTGACAGCATGATTTATTCAATCGTATATTTCGCAAAAAGCCATGATAGAGCGAGGCCCGGCGTTATGGGCGGGGCTGCCACGAACACTTTTCATTATTACCACATTTTTCGGGCGGGGGGGCTGAAAATCATTTGATCTCCCACTCCCGCTACTGTAGTGCAAGAGATGGGAACACATCTCTCTCTCGGAATGTTCTGAACTCCTGTTTCCACGGCGGGTTCCAACTGTGTAAACAAAGGCAAGTACAAGAAAATGGCAGAAAAACTGCTTTTCAGAGTACAAAAGCAAACTATTTGCGTGGGCGCTTCATGTTTTCCTCGAGTCACATTCCGGACGCCACGGGCGGGATGCGGGGTCGGGAACGCAAAGGAAGCCGGAATCTTGACCCCGCAGACCGTTTTTGTTTTTGTGTGTGTGTGTGGAGGCGGCAAAGTTAAAGCGACCGCGCCGCCCTTAGCAGCTTCTTTCACGCGGGGATCCCGCCCAGGACCCGGTAATTGCCTTTCCCGGTCGCGCAAGACCCGTGCAAGTTCCTCCATTAGACGCGTGACGGGGTCAACGCCGCTCCGGTGAAGAGAATTTCACACGCGGCTTTCGGAGGCCGTACGCTTCCCACCAAACAAATCCACCGACAGCCGAAAGAAGCGCCGGGCCGCGCTTGTTTTTAAAACGACCGTAAGGCCCGATCCAAATCGTTCCACGGGTTTCCGAAACAGGACGTCCCGTGCTTTTTTTTGGGGGGGGTAGCGTGGTAATCCCCTAAAAACTGGCCCACTGCTTCACATACTTTTTCATTTTTTCAGTTAAAATTGTAAATCTCAAATCCCTCATCCACATTCATATCCTCCATTTTTATGGAAAAACTTGTCAAATTCAATTCCCTGTTGGTGATACGCTGGATTAACACAAAACTTGCAGATACGCCACCGGGCAAAATGGTTTGAAAAATTGCTAGAACTGCCATTTTGCGCTGGTGGAGCTTAAGGAGGTTCTAAGTAAAGCTTTAAAATGCAAAAGAAGCTTTGAAGTGCAATACGCTGACCACAGCCGCGGCGTTTAAAAGCAAAAAACGGCAAACATGTGGCTTGAATGTGATTTAGTGTCGGGTATTCACACTGACATGATCTCTTGATGACAAAGGCAAAAGCGCTTTCTCTCTTTTGAACATGGCGGGATTGTTGAGCCGCCATTGCTGCTGAGGTTGGACACGGTGAAACATTTCAAACTTCGTCAATGCCGCTGAGGGTTATGGAACTAAAAAGTCAAGCGGTGGACACAAACAGCCGGAGGATCCCACTGGCTGCCCGTCAAGACACCGGACCATCCTTGGCCCATATGAATTTTGTTACTGGTGGCGAGTGCAGTCCAATAACCATCAGACGGCATCTGCGAGAGGTTTTTAAGAAGAAAAAATGTCTTTAAAGACCTTGTCTTCTTCAATGCCACAAAATTTGGAATTTGCATGACAGCACCAAACACGGGACATTGAAAGGTGGAAGAGAGTGTTAATCTGTGATGAGAAAAAATGGAACCTTGATGGTCCTGATGGCTTCCAATGTTACTGGCATGACAAGGACGTCCCCCCTGAGGTTGTGCAGGGGCGTCAAACTCGTTTCACCTTTTTGCATTTTGAAGCACAACTTAGAAGTAACACCCAACAGAACAAAATGGCCTTTCTTGCAATTTGTCCACTTTTTCGACACAATTCCAGCTTCATATACAGCACGTGGTGTATCTCCAACTCCCCCCACCGCTCTACCTCGAGGTGCATTCCCAGACACCTTACCTCCGGTCCGGCTGCACGGAGGAAAGTAAGGCTTTCAAAAAGTGGCTTACACAAACAAGCGCTAATGTTCCTCTCAAAAAAGAGCATCGGCTAAAATGGCCCGATTTAGTCCTGTAGTATTAACTTGTTTGCAACCTGTGATTAATCTGATTAATCTATACGATGCATGTTCTTAAATGAAGGGTTTTGAAATCCTCCTCACACTGTGTGTGACTTGACCTCTTTTGACTTGCTTGGCCTTCTCTCAGGACTGTGTGGGTGTCAGCAGACGCTCTTCACATCTGCACCACCTTTCCTCCTTTGTTGCATCAACTTGCCTGGAAAAAAACAACAACAAAAAGACTTCCCACCAAGGCCGGATCTTTTCTTTTATTGTTTTGGGGCCAAAAAACAAAACCGCTTTAAACGCTTTTGCCAGTTTCTCCATTTTTTAAGTGTCCTTGTATAGAACACACATACAGTACACATGTCATTATTAATAAATGAATACATAAACAAAGAAAACATTCAATAATTGTCATACGGTGTGTCATAGGGAAACATACAAATAGATAAGATAAACATATTAAAAATTGTATTTGGGCCATTCTGGGGAAAAAAATCAGAGATTTCGAGAACAAAGTCGTAAATTTACAAGACAAAGTCGGAATATGTGAATAAAGTCATAAAAATTTGTAAATAAACTTGTAGTATTGTAAAATAAAGTCAATTTAGTATCATAGAATTGAAATTTTTAATGAAAAACTGTATGTTTTTTATATAATTGAAAACAAAAACAAAATAATTTAGGAAAATTATATGGGACTAACGTCATGAATATGAGGAGGGGGAAAGTACAAATTAGAAATAGTTGGACAATTTAAAAAAAAAAACAGTTGTAATATGAGAATAAAGTCAAAATATCAAAAGAAAAAAAGTAATTCTAATGGGGAAAAAAGTAAACATTTCTGAGAATAAACTGGAAAAATTCAGTAATTTAGGTCAGGGAAAAAGTTACACTCTTATGGTAATAAAGTTATAATTATGAAGAGAAACTTTAAAAGTACTACTTAATTTTATGAGAATAAAGTCAAAACACCAAGACAACAAAAAGGCATATTCCAATGAAGAAAAAAATCACAATTTTACAAAAATAAACATAATATACAGAAAAGTAAGGTAGTTTTAGTAGCATAAAGTTTAAATTTTAAAGAAAATATATGTTTTTTATTGAAAAATAATGACATGAGCCAAACAATATAAAGTTGTAATCTTTGGAGAATTAGGTTGGGAAAAATATTATATACATCAAAATATTATGGAATAGAGTTAGAATATTATTATTTCAGAAGAAAGCTGAAGTATTTGGAAAATAACAAAAAACTATGCATTGAAGGGAAAATATGCCACGGAGCTTTTCACCTGAATCACAAAGCTGATTTTTTTTTTACTTAAAAAAATATATGTGTGTGTATATATATATATATATTACTGTATGTGTGTGTGTGTGTATATATATATATATATATTATTGTATGTGTATATATATATGTAGGTATGTATATATGTGTGTGTGTGTGTATATGTATATATATATATATATATACATACATAGATACACATATACTGTAAGCGTTTCTGTGGTGCTTCCTGCTCATGTAAAGTGTCTCCGGGACACACTTTGGCGTCATGCGTCACCCACACGCACACAAAAGGTGCGCCTCTCTTTTTTCCGGACGGTAGGCGGGATGAACTGGTGTTGTCTCCTGCACAGCCTTGGTAATAAAGAGCAGTACTAATGAATTAAAAGTTGCTACACGTGGGCTGCTTCGCTGCAGATAGGTTCTCCTCCGCCCACCGAAATCTTCATTTAAAAACAAAGACCCAAAAAAAGCAAACATACGCTCCTGCACAACTCTCACAAAGTGTGAGCCATCAGGCCCACTCAGCGTATCTTCCCCCACTTTGGAGTGGCCTTCCCACGGAGGCGCGTGGACCGATGCACATACCGGGCCGTCCGTGTCGCTCTCATTGCTCGCGTCAGGCGTGTCCCAAAGTGCGGGGCGCGGGCTGTTTGAGACCCTCCGCTGTTTATTCGTTAACCCGCACTGCGTTCTGAAAAGAGACTTTAACAAAACAAGCAGCAAAAACGGAAAAATTACAAGAATAAAGTCAAAATATTAAGAGGAAAAAATTATAACCTGACAAGAAAACATCATAATTGTACTAAAATAACCTTGTAATATTATGAAGAAATATATTTTTTATCATTTTAGTAGCATGGAATTTGTCAAACAAAAGAAAACAAAGTTAAAAACTTTAAAGGGTTACAATATTAGAATGAAGTCAAAATATTACATTTACAAAAAGGTAAATAAACAATATACAATAGCAACATGGAAAAATTAGCTGTATTAATTTTACCAGAATAAAGTTTAAATATAAAAAAAAAATTAGCAGAAAATAAACATTTTTCAAGAATAAAGTTTTTTACAAGATTCAATTCATTATATTATGAGGGGGGGAAAATTATAATAGCTGTGATACAATGAAAAACATAATATTACAACAACAATATGACAAAGTTATCTTATGGGGGAAAAAGTCATGATGTGATGAGAAGAAAATTTGCAAGAAGAAAATTGGAAAATAGTGGAAAACACTTGAAATAAATAAAACAGCAGAAGAATCTACTGTTTTAATGTCATAGAATAAAGTCACATTTTTGAAAATGAAATTATGAATATTATGACAACAAAACAAATAATTTTTAATTTTTAGAGAATTGTTTTATGGAAATCAAGTCAAAATATTACTAGAAAAATTGTATGATTATGAATAATGTTAGCCACAGAAATGGACAAATTTACAAGAATAAAGTCAAAATAATAAGAAAAAAATTTGTATTCTATTGAAAAAAGTCAAAAATGATATTATGAATACAAATAATGTCACTTTTAGTTGAAATATTAGAAAAAAATGTAGCAATAAAAATATACTAATAACATCTGTTTAGTCACATGGGACTGCTATTACTTTGAACACGACTGTAGTACTTCCTAGCATATGTACCTATGGTACAAAATATCAAAGCGGCAACAATGCATGCTTTCATTTCATTCACAAAAGCTGCTGGAAGTTTTCCACACAATCGTGTACAAAAAAAACATGACCGGGAATAAACACGAATATGTGTAGTAATAATGAGGTAGACCAGGGGTCTCAAACAGTGTTGTGTCTACCAATCACGGTGGGGTATATGGCTCCCAGGGGCGTGACATCAACCGGGCTTGATGCGAGCAGAGAAACATTTTTCAAGTGAAAAATTGATCATTTTGAGAATATTAGTAGTAGTTTTGCACACAACTTCTTTACGCCAGTGTCCTCGTTTGTCTTATTTTGTGTTAAAAAAAAACTTTTTAAAAAGATGTTTAATTTAAATTGTATTTCCTTTCAATTTCGGCACTTCCGTGATTCCAAACCAGGGGATGTTCGACTGGCAGTAGGCCACTTTCCTGGGAAAGCCTCGGGATCTCCCGACCGAAGGAGTGGCTGTATTATTGGGCTTGTATGTGGACTATGAACTGTAAGGGAGGAGCTGATCTCAAGGGAGTTGGGAGCACAGTCACCAAAAAAACGAACTTTACTGTCATGGATTGTTAAAGAAGTTGCACGTAATGGCCTGTCTGACGTTTTCCAGGGATGTGGTCAGACTTCAGCCTCTTGGCATCAACCCGAAGAAAAATGCCGTTTATGACCCCCAACACCGTCCCTGCCGTCAAGCATGGAGGTAAAATGGCTTTTTATGATGCTGACGTTCACTTACACGGTGATGGCTTTCCTTTTCCTTGGCGCACCGACCGCCGCTCGGGTGAACTAACTATCGCCCGGGACGCCGTAAACAGATAACAGTCGAGCGCGGCTAGTCGATGCTTTCTTAAAACGAGCCGAGACCTAATTTGTAGCGTCAGCGTTATCCGTTTGCATGGAGTTTCTTTTGTTTAGGACAGGAAAGAACCAGGATAAAAGAGGCGATCCGGCGATATCATCTCTCCTGGTCGGGGCAGATAAAAGCAAGTGTGCTTTTATTTGCAGACGCTCTTTGATGTATAGAGAAACTTTGGCCGGGATATCCCTCTCACGAGAAGAGAAGCCCCTCTCCTTTGTATTTGCCTCCACAATACCCCTCCCCATTCGGGGCTTTTATTTGAAACTGCGCGCCTGCTGTCTGTCAACTGTAACCCCCAATCTCATCTGGAACGGGTGTGGCCCGCGGCTCCTATTTAAACAGCGTGGGTTCCTTTCCGACAAAAACGTCTACAGAACCTTGGGGCTGCTCGCACTTTGTTACGTCTCCAATGCGGCAGCCGCTGCGCCCGAGAAAAGGAAAGTGAAAAATGAACATCGTTTTAAAAAAAGCCCACCTCCGTGTTTGACGACTGGGTTGGTGTCGGGGTCGTGGTCAGCTTTTCTGTGGGGTTGATGACAAGGTGCTTAATTTTGGCTTCATCTGACCACATCACATTCTCGAAAACATTATCTTTTATTCACTGGAAAACATCAATTTTATTGGTGCCTGTGCTCCCAACTCCCTTGAGATCAGCTCCTACCTTATGGTTCCATGTCCATATAGTCTCGTGTAGTCCTTGTCTGATGTTCATTGGAAAACATCCAACTGGTCTTTACATGTGCCTTCTTCACAGTAAAGTCAGTTTTTTGGTGCCTGTGCTCCCAACTCTCTTGAGATCTGCTCCTCCTTATGGTTCATACTCCTGTGTAGTCCTTGTATGAAGTTCAGAAGGACCTTTACATGTGCCTTCTTCACAGAAACGTTTTTTTGCTGACTGTGCTCCCAACTCCCTTGAGATCAGCTACTTCCTTATGATTCATAGTCCATATATTCCCGTACGGTCCTTGTCTGATTGGAAAACATCACACTGGCCTTCACGTGTAAATATGCGCATGTGCCAATAATGTATTTCTTTTGTGTTACTTCCTTTATTGACGGTTTTGTGTTGTATTTCCAACAAAACAAAGTAAACGTGATGTTCAATGTTTGTCCAGTCATTTGTAACTATTTTCGCGTGTAAACCTACAGTTACTCTTTTCCATCCAATGTGGTTATGTTAACATTTTTGGGTGTCTGGAACGAATTGATTGGATTTACATTATTTGCTATTAATTTGCTTTGGTTACAGTCCGTTTTGGTTTGAGTCGGACCTTCCGGAAAGGATTAATGACGTTAACCAAGGCACCACAGTATAGTCGACATAATGACAGACAATACGTTGCTAGTGTGTGTTGCTATAAATGTGGTTCCTAGGGGAGCGGAGTGAGTGGCGGACAGTGTGCGCATTGCGGTGTTAGAGTTGAGTTTATTTGAAAGCAGTCGGTGTTTTTGGTAGGGATTTTTGCTGTCACTCACTATAACTAATTACTTAGTTATAGTTCTGAATGGATTTGGATGACATTTTCAGGAATTGTCGGAAATGGGGTCTGGGAGAACAGGTTCAGTTTTGGGGGTGATTCAAATCACCTTCTGGATCCAGAATTGTTTTAAAAACATTGGAACGTTTTGGGCACTCCACAAAACTGCACCAAAAATGGTCAGAGCAAAAAATATAATCAAAAACAATCATATCTTTTCTAGTTATTTGGTATTTTTGTGTGATCATTTAAACCTGCAATAAAAGCCACAATCAAGTCTGGTGCTTGTGTGTCTCATCCAACATTACAGTAACATTACTGACACCTAGTGACCCGTGTAGACTACCGCATGTCATAATTTGAATGCATCGTCATGATGCCGTGTTTGGGTTTTTAGTTCCTTTAGCCATTTTTGCCTCTAAATGCTTAATTTAGGCAAAGAAGTAGCTGAAATATGCTTTTTCTTCTTTTTTCGAATAGGCCGCAACGACCCAAATGATCCAATCGAGTTGTTTGAACCCCACTTTATGTTATGACTTCTTGTTTCTGTAGAGTTCCTCCGAAAAGCCAGGACATCTCATCATGAAATGCGGACGTCTTGGCCGACGCGTGTTCCATGCATTGGAGGTGAGCGCATCGCACCGCAATATGCAACCTTTGTAGCGTAAACAGAGCTGCTGTATGCAAAATTTCAAGCCGGACAGCGACGCAGCGACATGTAAATACTTCCATTCAAATCAGCGGCCCGTCCGAGCTGCAGATCCAGGCGGGACCCTTTTGCTTCGACCTATGGAGCCAAACAGCCATCCATCCTGCCGCCGTCCGTCACACTGTACACAGAACAGCTTAATTAGCACAAACGCCGCGCTTGGCACCAGCGTGAAGTATGGCGGCAGCAGGGCGATCATTTACAGAGCGCATTACTTCCACACGACCCGAGCTCTGAGTCACCGGCCGAGCCCGGTAATTAATTTCCACGCTCTTCCGAGATATTTCAGAGCAGCGTGGAGCGCGGTATCAACAGGCTGAAGCCAAGTATGAGGAAAACCTCATATACGGCGGGAGGGATTTTGTTGTCATAGAAGTCCGGGGGTAGGGGGGCGGGGCGGTGACAGCGGCACATGACGTGGAGCGCTTGTTATCGATAATGACGGAACCAAGATTGAGACAATCATTACACATGCGGCCCCCGACTTATTAGCTGTCATTGTGCCGAGGGGTGAGAAAGTGCTGATGGACTCAAATTTTTAGGCAAGCGCTTGACATTTTAGTAATGTTTCCCGAGACCAGACGGGGCCCAAAAGTCATTAGCAGATGTAAACAGGCAAGTTTGATGACTTGTGGAGTTCATGCGGCTTGAACAATACCTTTCTGGCGTTTTCATTTCCTATCATTTGGGCAAAGGAGGAGCAGGAATTGCTTTTCAGGCTCATGTTGTCGTCAGCTGCCTGCGCCGCCCGCCAAAGATTGGATTAAATAGGCCTGAGATCGCATCTTAAAAGGGGAGATTGCTGCTTTGGAAGTGGAGCCAATTCCCAAAGTAATAACAAGTGGTAAAATGAGCCGGCTATTAAGCAACGATCATGCCGGTGAGCTTACAGCACGTCTCAATACATCCAAACGTGTCTTTTCACGTCCTCGACCGGCCGGGCGTGTTTGATCCGTGACTTCGGGGGCCCGGCCGTAGGGTACACAGGCTCAAAGCGGCCTCTGGAAGGCTGGACTGCTGGGGAAAAAGGGACGCACGTGAGTCAGGCGGCGAGCCTGTAAGGAGCTGTGGGAGCAGAGGAAGTGTTAACAACATCACAAGTAGGAGCCATTCAAGTTACCACGTCAGGAAGCAGAGAGGAGGAGGAGGATGATGATGGTGGTGGTGGGAACGCTCGTAGGTGACGGGACACATGCGTCCCTACCGTTACATCATGTGCCGTCAACGAGGGGAATTGATCATCCTAAAATGTGTTACCTTTCTCTTTATGTCTCGTTTTGGTCACCCTTACAGTTCCTGCGGAACGGTGCGTTTTTATTTAAGAGTTGGGACACTATAGGCAGACTCCAGCTGTACGTATAGAGTCACTGGCATTATTCCTTAAATATGTTATATATTGTTTGTAATTACGTTCAACGTTGTTCTATATATTTTTTTATTTTTAAAGGGTAAATACAAAAATTACATTTATAGTTGCCTTCAAAACAAAGAATGGTAAACGTGCATTACTCTGGAGTTGCTTATTCTTCTATTATTGTTTCAAATCGGCTTATTAGTGAGCGTAAAAAGGTCTACATAGCCTGATTGATTTCACATTTTGTTGCTTTGCAGCCTTGTCTCTATGGTGGAATCCAGTATATAAACAAGACATGCCTTCGAAGCAACTTTGAAGTGGTGGTCGTTTTTGTTTTTATGTTTTTTTCCAGAAAGTGTTCCCTCATAGCAGCCATCAGTGAAATGAAAACTGCGACAACAACAAAAGAACTCGAGGCGGACTTCCATCTGTCTCTCGTTCTCGGCACTTGCTTCTTCCAGTTTCTCCTTATAGATTTGTCTTTTGGAAAAGAAAACAAACGTACTGTTTGGATACCGCTGGATACTGTCAACATCCAGCAGCAACACGACATTTTGGCATGGCTATTATTTTGATGAAAAACACTGTTTGCTTCGAGAAACATAATTACGAACAATATGTAACATATTTAAGCAAATTTGATCAATCATGTCAGTGACCCTTCCGTCATCTTTACTAGGTGTGTGCGCTTTATTTGTTCCAAGAATGATGAGCAGCTCGTACCGGACTCCTAGTAACACACAGTGCTGTTTGCTGATGAGGCGTTCAGGCGCACTGTGTGCTTCTGAGTGTTAGAGGGAGGGATCTGTGCTTTTTGTAAGTACATACAGCTGCAAAAAAAAAGTTGCAAGAGCTTCTGATAAAAGATGATGAGTCAGTGAGACTTGAGTCTTTGTTGAGCCCCCATGAGTCAGCGAAACTGAAATCTTCATCAACCGACGAGTCAGTGAAAGTTGAGTATTCATCGAGCACCTGTGAGTCAGTTATACGAGAAACTCGAGTCTTCGTCAGGCACGCATTAGTCAGTGAAACTCCAATCTTCATCAAACCATCAATCAGTGAAACTCGAGTCAACACCATGTGAGTCAGTGAAACTCGAGTATTCATTGAGCACCCGTGAGACGGTGAATCTCCAACCTTCAATAGCCCATTAGTCAGTGAAATTCGATTCATCGTCACCCGTGAGTCAGCAAAAGTCAAGTACCCATCGAGCACCTGTGAGTCATTGAAAAACGAGTCTTTTTCAAGCACCAATGGAATTTGAATCTTCATTAGCTAGCGAGGCAATCAAAATCGAGTTGTCATTAACCAGATAGTGAGTGAAATTTGAGTATTCATCAAGCACCCATGTGTCAGAGAAACCAGAGTCGTCATCAACCACGAGTCAGTGAAAGTCGAGTGTTCGTCAGGCACCCATGAGTGGCCAGAGTCGTCATCTTTTTATCAACCTGTGAGTCAAGTATTTATTGAGCATCCGTGAGTCAGTTCTCAAGTCTTAGTCCAGCAACCATGAGTCAGTGAAACTCGAGTTATTATCAACCCCACAGTCAGTGAAAGTCAGGTATTCATGGAGCATCTGTGAGTCAGTGAAACGTGAAACTCAAGTCTTTGTCGAGCGCCCACCAATCAGTGAAACTCGAGTCTTCATTAAACCTTGAGTCAGTAGAGGCCCAGTATCCGTCAAGCATCTGGGAGTCGGTGAAACTTGAGTCTCGCTTGAGTACCCGTGAGTAAAAATCCAAAAAGTGTAAAAAGGCACAGATGTTTGTATTCTAACTTTAGAATTCTGTTTTTAATCTGCATGCTGTGCTGCTATGTTTACTGTCTTGTTTACTGCATAGCGTGTTGCTACTACTGGGACCTGAGTTTTCCCTGCGGGCACACAATCAAGGGATCAATAAAGTTCTATCTAATCTAATCTAATGTAACAAGAACATTTAGTTTAAATGTTAACCGTATTGCCACTAATAGTGCACTTTGTCACCGCTAACACAGCTGACTGTCCACACGGCATCCATTTTCTGTAACTATACCAATATACAACCTCTTAGCATATTGCATGATATGGAAATATAAAAATGGCCCCCAAATATTTACATTAAGTGTACTGACTCTTTATGAGTCATTCACACAAGTGAATCACAGAGATCATCATCACGGAGCACATGCACCACAAGTTCCACCCCCGAGTCAGTAAGACTCGAGTCTTTGTCGAGCACCCCTGAGTCAGCAAAAACCAAGTCTGCGTTGAGCACCCTTGAGTCAGCGAAACTCGAATTTTGTTTGTGAACGCTTGAGTCAGCAAAACTCGACTCTCTGTAAAGTAGCCGTTGAGTCAGTAAAACTCGACTCTCTGTAAAGTAGCCGTTGAGTCAGTAAAACTCGACTCTCTGTAAAGTAGCCGTTGAGTCAGTCAAACTCGACTCTCTGTAAAGTAGCCGTTGAGTCAGTAAAAGTCAAGTATGTGTGGATCGCCTGTTAGTCTTGGTCAAGCACCCATCACTCAAACGTGTCAAGGTGCCGTGAGTCAGTGAAACTCGAGTCTTCATTCAGTACTTGCGAGTGAGTGACACCTGAGTCTTCGTCACCCCAGGGGTCAGTGAAACTCCAGTCTTGGTCGTATATTGAGAGTCAGTGAAACTTGAGTCTTTGACAAGTAGCCCTTAGTCAGTGAAACTCAGGTCTTCGTTGAGTACCCGAGTGAAACTTGAGTGTCTCGCCATCGATGAGTCAGAGGAATTTGAGTCTGCCTTGAGTCCCCAGGAGTTAGTGAAGCTCGAATCTTCTTGAACTACCCGTGAGTCAGTGAAACTTTGTCGAGCACACGTGACTGTGAAATTTAAAACTCGAGTCTATGTCCAGCACCCATGACTCAGTAAAGTCTTCCTTGACTACCCGTGAGTCAGTGAAACTCAACTCTTTGTCAAGCCCCCATAAGTCAGTGAGTCTTCATTGATTACCCGTGAGTTAGTGAAACTTGAGTCTTTGTCGAGTAGCTGTGAGTTAGTAAAGTCTTCCTTGACTACCCGTGAATCTGTGAACCTCAACTCTTTGTCGAGCACCCCCGGGTTCGTGAAACGGTGAACCAGTCTTTGCTGAGCACCCGTGACTCAGTGAAATCTGAAACTCAAGTTTTTGTCCAGTACCCATGACTCAGTGAAGTCTTCCTTGACTGCCCATGAGTCAGTGAAACTTAAGTCTTTGTCACGTAGCCGTGTGTCAGTGAAATTTGAAACTTGAGTTTTTGTCAAGCACCCGTGAGTTGGTGAAACTCGAGTCTTCTGCCGAGCACCCGTGAAGCTGTGTAACTCCGACGAACTTGTGATGCAACCCTGGCAGGAAGGGGGAAGGAGAGTTGGTTCGAGGCAGGTCTGTGGCTTTTTCCCCAATACTTCCGTACTGACACATTTGCGCAATTCGGTAAGGAAACGCGCACAAAAATGAGTTTTGAACGACTCGTTACGACTCGGACGTGTTTTTCTAAAAATGCCTTGTTTGTGACACAAATGAGTTGTTGCTAATAATATGCACAGAGCACCGGGGGGTGCGATGTGATTTTTTTCCAATGAAAAAAAAAGTAGTCATGGAAGGCACTTTTTGATTACACACTCTTTAAGAAAGTTTGGCGTGCTGGCATGGAGTCAGGCAAGTCTCACCTATTACTCATGTTGCTTAGTACATGTGGGGCATGGCTCTGCGAGCACGGCGCCTCGTCACTGCATAACAATCAGATGGCTCGGTGTCGCCTGGCGCTGCAACTGATGGAATTTTACTGGAAACTCAGCCTTCGCGGGGCACCCCGGAAAGTGCCGTCGTGGGGTTTCCAACTCGGGCCGCTTCACATGCGCGTATAGCAGCGCGCAACAAGTTCCGCAGGAACTACACGGCGGCGCTGCTCGCAAAATAAAGCAGGCGATGGACGTGTGCGTGGCAGACCCCCCCCACACACACACACACCCCACCTCCCCAGTCAGGAACTAGTCCCCCCTCCCACCACCTCCACCATAAAGTTGCCTGCTCGCTGTGGCTTATTTCAATCACCTAAGAGCCCCCCGATAATGGCGTCGTGCGGGCGAGGGTGTCACGTCTGTGCGCGCGCGAGCTTTTCTGGTTGATCCTTTGCCTTTCTTTCCCGTGGAGACACCACCGAGGGTTTTTTTTTCTTCTTCTTCTTCTTCTTGTTGTTGTTGTTGTTGTCTGTGTGTTTCCTAGCGTGTGCGTGCGCGCGCGCGCAAGAGAGAGTTTAAAGCACGGCGTTCCTGCAAAACGGGGTTATTAGATTCATAAGTCAGCCAAGTGGTGGGCGATCCACTGAGCATCAGCAGAAGTTCTCCTATGATGACTTGAAACAAGACACATTAGCCGTCCAGCATCTGTTGGAGTGAGAGTGGATATTAGGACACTTCTATCTCCGGGACTGCGTACAGGGGGGGTGGCGGACCAAAAAAAAATGGTAAGTCTTTTGGACACACACACACACACACACCCAGCATTCTAAGTCAACTAAGCGAGTGTGTGTGTGGAGGGTAGGGGGGGGGCAGGTTAGGAAATAATATGACAGGAGGTGGGGGGGTGGGGGGGGTGCATGTGGCGTGTCATGTCATGCATTATTATACATGCATGTATTTTTTTTCATCGCCCCTGAAGAGGAATCGTTATCTGGAAACGAAATGTCCAAGCAATATTAAATATTAATAAGGCAAGAGAAGGTGGCGGGGCGGGGGTACACGTGACAAGAGGGGGTGGGGTGGCGGGGTGTTAAAAAGTGTGCACTCATCAACAAAAGTATCCACATATTTGCCTTGATGCCGTGTGATGCTTTCAGCACGCTGGACAGAGGCACCTCCGCAGCCGTGCATGGACTAAGAGCACGCGCAGTGCCGGGATTGTTTTTCCAAGTTTTGGTAAGCCTTATCCTCAGAGATTTTTTTTTTTTTGGACAAAAAAAAGCTTCCTGGTCAAAGTTGTAACGATTTTTTTTTTTTTTGTTGCACCGCTGCACAGTACCTTTAAGCCGCCACCCCTCCTCCACACGCACACACACGCACACACACACACACGCACACACACACACTGCGTTTTTAAACTTTGGGACATGCAAGCGTCGGCCGCGGAGATCTAACCACTGCACGTAGTGGTTGTCAGCCCTTGTGAAGGTAAGAGCACATTCCGTTTGTTGGCATGTCTTTTGCGTTTGTTTGATTTGCAAAGCATTAACCCCCCCCCCAAAAAAAAAAAAACGAAAAACGAGATGCGTTCGGAAATGAAGCCTTCCCGGAGTTTCCTTAGCCGCCTTCGCTGCGACGCGACGCGCGTAAAGGGGTGCGTTGTGCCCCATCATCGCTCCCGGTACGGAAACGGCGGTGCGCGACGCCGCCGGGGGCGCGTGCGTGCAAGCATAATGAGCGTTATGCTGCGAATCGTCACAATAATCGTGCGTGCGCCGCCGCCGTCCCTGCGCGCGCGCACACGCGCGTGTGTTTGTCCTCTTTGGCGTGCTGCGTTCACGGTTCGCCGGGCTGTCTGTGGATTGTGTTATCGACCAAAAATAGCCCTACTCTTTACCCCCCCCCCACACACACCCCTTCTCCCCCCTTCCTCACCCCCTCCCGTCATCGCCATCAAATCACTTGTGTGCGCGCGTGTGTGTTTTTACTACAACCGCTCCACGATTTCATTCATAAGGTGCTTTTCGCTTCACCTGCCCCCCCCCCCCC